>JASANC010000315.1:0-21957 GCA_030248135.1 Theristus sp. LFF4_11 | reverse complement strand
GCTCGTTGAAGTTGTAAAATAGTAAACGTTTGTAAATACTGTCCGGTCCATTTTGTGGGCATTTTTTGAAGCAGAATAACGATTGGGCAACAAAATCAACCCAGTGTGTTATAAACACGAACACACATTCACAGCTAAATTTCGGAAACCCAGTGCAAAAGCCGGTCTCTTTATTCAAATTACGCTGATTTTGGAAGGGTATCGAAATCTTGCTCAATCGCTGATAGTTGCCACTTGTGAAAATTTCGGGTGAAAAACTGCACAAACGAAATGTCACTGCTTGCTGCGTTCAACCGCCAACGCCACGGCATTCTGTGCGAAACTTGCTCCGAAAATGTGCCAGCCTCCGAAATACGACGACACCGACTGCAGTGCAGGTGAGCTTTATTGTTCATTCAAATTGTTTTGATCGATCTTTGTGAGGTATGTCTCGCGGCTCGTTGGGTTTTTAAAGGTACATAACACTTCCAATACACGAACGGTTGTATTCTACAATTCACGTTCTAGTCTTGCCAGGGTCCAGACCATGAAGTTTTGTGGTATTTGTTACCTGAGTGGATGGTGTAGTGCAATTCTGTATCATGTGCAATTAGCTGATTGGTTGGTGGTGAACGCCACTGCACTCGCTGTGTCAGTCCGCAGCAGAGGTCACAAAGCCAACAAATTGCAACCACGCAATTTGCACAATTGCAACAGGGTTGCCCCGGTTGTGGTGGCCGATGACGATGACTGTGCAATTGTCGAGTCTGCAGACGCAGTCAGTCAACCGTGTGTGGCTGGCGTTCTGCTGGAAAAGTCGAGACCATCGAAAAAGCCGGCTCGTGAGTTGTAGGACGCGACTGTTTTGTTGACTTGTTTTCGCTTTCTGTGTCTTATAAACTCCGCCCCACAGCAATGCCTGCACGGATGCAACCAATTCGCTGATTGCGTATAATTTAAAGTTCGACTGTACATAGGGTTCGACTACACCAAATGCAGTAATGTGTGTGCGGCCAACCAACATGTGTGTGTTCAGTATTTTTTTGGCGAAACTCCACTTTTTGCCAATTGAATAATGCTCAAATTCAGGGCCGAAAAAGCGTCAGCACGCCGAAACCACCTCAGCGAATAGGAAAACCAGCATCGACGAAGTCAATGAAGAGAACAACAACACAAACACGCCGCACCTTGAGTCCTATCACGTGCGTGTGTTCACGGAAATCGTCTTTGTTGGATTTGCCAGAGCTTCAGCGGCGATTTGGTCGAGCGACGATTTGGCCCTTTGGACGGCTTGGAATACGAAATTGACCGGTTGGAGCTTTGACGTTGTTGCACAATAAGCTGCGTTTGAATACTGCTATAAACCGTGTTTTTGGAGAAGAGATTTTCTGTTTGGAAGGAAGCTGAGAAACCACAGTCAGTCAGTCAGTCAGTTTTAGTCTGCAGTGGGCGGCATAATACCAGATGAGTAGGCAAACCACCAGTTGTGATGTCGTTAACTTTTTGAAAAGAAAAAGTTTTTTCTGGTTTGGCTTGAGTACTACAAATCAGTGATAAAGAACGAGACATGTTGCAATGAAAAACTGCGCACACATTTTTCTCACCACCGTTGTTACGAATCGCTCTTCATCAATCAGCAGCCAATCAGCGTGTAGTACTCAAATATTGTTATTATTTTGCTTGTTTTCAGACGCCGCCCGCCAGCTCTACATTCGTCTGTTCCTTCGGATGACCGGAAAATGGCAGTCACGTGACAAGTTGAACATCGACACGATTGGCGACGTGACGGTCGCGTTGGCGGAATTGCTCGAGCAGAACTTCGTTGTTGCGTGTAAGTTTGTTTGTGGAAATGAGAGTTGTCGTCTTTTTGCGCACAAAGAGGGAAACGAAGTAAACAGCATCAAACGAAGGTCGCGCTACACATGCCGTTGCTAATGTCCTACAGTGGAACTCTAAATTATAGGGCATCAGCTGATTGGTTGGTGGACACGTGCATGCACGCTTTCTGTGCAGGCATTGCTGTTGACCGCCGTCTGTCGTTCCGCACAGAACGCATGCATGCACGTGACCATCGACCAATCAGCTGATTCCCGATAATTTAGAGTTCGACCGTAGTTGTGAGCAGACAGGGTGACGTTTGTCGTAAACGTAGTTGCGTTGCGTCCGGTCCGTTCAATTCATCCGCACACAAAACCAGCGGTGTTTCGTACCTTCGGATTTGGCGGGAGTGGAATATCATACAAACTAACGAATAGCAATGCCTTCAAAATTCTGCCGCCTCTTCCAGATCTCCCAAGAGACATTCATGAAGCAGTATTTAGTGAGCGCACAGCTATGTTTTCACACAGCTACGCGTCACTAAATACAGCTTCATGAATGCGCCTTCAGCAGTCTTGTTTTGCATTCGTTCAGCAAACGACCGCGACAGTGGCCTGCATAGCCTGAATACCGTTCTGCCGCTGTTATCAGCGCCCGCCCTGAAGGAGCTCGCGAAGGCCTATCATTTGCTGCGCAAGACCGGAGGAGGCGGCGACACGAAACAACAACAACAGCACCAGTCGAAGCAGTCGCTCATTGGTGCGCTGCAGCAGCACGCACGACAGAAGAATGTGTTCGGCCAGACGGTCGAGCAGACTGTTGTGAAGCGGTCGGTGCACTGGTGATTTTGATTTTTTTGGATTTTTTGATTGTCTTTTTGTCACTGTTTTCTGCGCAAGTTCGTGTCTGGAACAATATGTACTCTTGTTGTTGTTGTTGTTGTTGGGATTTTTAGGCGATGTTTTTAGCCAGGGCTAACCCAGCGAAGCGTACAGAACGCCATTGAGTAGGGCGCCCATCGAGTTTTCTCAGTCATCAAGTGCCTATACACCCCTCGGCGGGGCTCGATACCCCGAGCGCACAGACTGTAGCCTAACGCACGACCACCAGGCCACGAGCGGTGACGAACCTCTGTGATAAACGCCTTTTTTTGCGCAGTCGCAAACAAACACACAGGCACACGAACGCACTGGCTCACAAACTCACGCGCGGACACACGCACTGCTGTGAACTTGTATCGTGTGCGATTCTGTGTGCTTGTTTGCTCGTAACTGTGCACTATTACGCTGTTACAACAGGGTGCAGTGTCATTGGACACGGTCATCGTCATTCATTCGGTGGCAGAAATTTTCATTGTGTTTCGTTCAAACCGTCTTCTGACAGCACTTATGTGGCAGCACGGAATGATTCTATCACCCTCCGGCCATATAAGCACAATGCAACGGCAGAGATTTCACGAAATTTTGAGAGACACCACGACACTGATAAATAAAAAAAGACAATTTCAACAAAACAAAACGCATGTTTTCAGCGCTCAATCGCTACTGGGTGTCTGCTACAGGGTGTCCGGCGACAGTGAACGACTGTTCCTCTGTCTGTTCAATCTGTTCGCGCCGCAGGAAATGTCCTCCGTTCAGTACATGGACTCGCCACAATTGGTCAACCTGAAATCGCAGTTGATGTGTGGCTTTTTTACGTTGTTTTTCTTGGATCTTTTATTAAAATCACAGCAAACATGAAAAAAACTCATAGGCTAGAGCGGATTCTGAAAGTTGTAGGTCTTTTTTCTCACGTTGTTTCGTACTGTTTCCACAGGTTCGCAATGCGACTGGCTGAGAAAGGCGAGAAAACCTTTCCGATGCCCGTGATTGATCGCAAAACACCGATGCCGTTGTTCGAAACGCGACAAGATTGGAATGAGTGAGAGGGGGCGGGGGGGGGGGATTTGGCACGTTGACTATTCTTGTTTTTTAACGGCCGCCCCTGTGAAATTTTATCGCAATCAAAAACTTTTTACCTTTTTTTGTCGGCATATATTTCAATAAAAAAGCGCATTTATGTAGTTTCCTCGACGCGCAACATTGTGAACGCACGCTCGCCGAACTGCACTGGCGCCAAAAGTGGCAAGAAATGCAGCCACTGGCAGAACAGTGCCGCGCGAAGCTGCAACTACGCCAGTCGCATATTATCGGCGTTGTCGAGCGTTTGCCGGCGTTTCTGCGGCGTTTCACGGCCGAGAACATTTGGACGCGCTGCATTTGGCACGCCGTCGAGGGCGCACAGCGATTGAAACGATACGAACTGGTGGGTTGGTTGGTTGGTTTGGTATATCCGTGATTTGGGTGGCAGAAAACGAAATGAGCATTTTTACGCTGCAAGAAGAGTTCACATTGACCAAAAAAGTTTGCTATTTCACAAATCCGGTTTGACACAGTTCATTGTTTTTTTTCAGTTTTGACACATGCAGATTTTGTGATATCATCCACCCTGTAGGTTTCAACTACCAAAGTTTGAAAAAATTTCAAAGTAACAAACCGGCTTTTAATTTTCGCAAGAAAATCAGAGAAAAAAGCGTTGTTTCTAAAAAAATTAACGGTTTTGCTTTCTCATGCCAACGCTAGCGGTGACTGGAACTGAATAGCAAACGGAACGCACAAAAACTGCGAAACTGTGAGCGTTTGTTTTTCATTGTTCTTTTCCAGGCAGTCGACTATCTGAACTTTCTGCTCAGCTGGCCTGGTGGGCGCCACTTGTGCGCTGACTACCGCGGTCGCTGGCACGAGCGGCTGACGCTGAATCAGCACACGCATTTGCGCCAGCCGCAGCAGGTCGCTGTTTTTGTAGTGGTCGTTCTTTTCAGTTCGCTTTTTCTACTGACCTATTGTATTGTCCAACTGAAAATCATTCACAATTAGCTGATTGGTTGGCGACCGCGTGATTGTGCATGCTTTCTGCACGGGACAATCTCCGCCTCCGGAGCAGGTAATATACGCATGCACGTGATCCATTTCACCAGCCAATCAGCTAGTTGCATATGGTGTACAGTTAGCAGAGGGCAAACGTGCAAGACTGTTATGCAGTCGATATTGTTCGCTGCTGTGTGCGCTTGCGGCTAGGGAAGACGTAGCAATGAAGCAATCTGACTCGTCAGTTCGTCTTAGGACAAGGACAGCAGAGGCAGACCTGCCGATTGCGTTGTTTTTTCACTCTGAAATTGCGAAAAGATGAAAGAATTTGCAGGCGCTCTGGGCGATTGACCGCGCGTTTCAAGACGCGAACGTGCACAGGCAAAGTCGATTGGCGCTGTTCGAACGCTACGAGCGTCTGCTGAAGAAGAAGAAAACGACGAAACGAAACGAGAACAAGGCGCAGCTGGCAACAGGTTAGGCCGCGCGGGCGTGGCCGACACGGAAATACAGCAGCCAATCAACGGACGAGCGAGATTGGAATCGTTCGATGGAAGAATGTTATTACAGCCTATCTGTAAATTATATACAATTAGCTGATTGGTTCATTGCATGCATTCTGTGCCAGGCATTGTTGGAGAGGCGACGTTTGCGTGCACAGAATGCATGCATCAAACACACTGTACGTGTGTGCAGCCAAACCCCAATCAGCTAGTTGTATATAATTTACAGATGGACTGTAGTTATGATTCTGTGCGTCATTCTTACAGCAGTTGACCAACAAGACGAGGACAGCAATGAAGCGGCATCATCTGCGAGCACCATTTCGCATCCGAATGGCGTCTGTGAGGCATTGCGCGCGTTTGAACCACCAGCACAACCGGCTGAGGTGAACGGTTGAATGGGTTGGATTTTGTGGAGTTTGGTGTGGCTGTGGATGTTTTTTTTAATTTTAAACGCTTTTTTGAAAAAAAACACGAGCAGTTTTTTTTATTTTACCAATGGTGTGACAAATTCCAAAACCTCACTTGTTTGTGTCAATTTTTGTCTAGCCGTTGTGCATAAGGCTTCACCTCTTGATGTCCCTTGATCACTAAAAATCTATCAGCATGAGTTAACTGTGTTTTGTTTTTTCCCATTTAAGTAAAGTTTCCCAAGTAAAATGGCAACGTTTTCATGGTTTTCACCACTGACTTTCAGTACGAATTCACAGCGGAGACGATCGGAAAAAACTTGGGCGACGGTGAACGAAAGAACGTTTTCGTCGCCGTCGCGGATTCGAACGTCGCCGGCGCAATCGCGTCCGTCGAAAGTGTCGCTTTGCAGCATTACATCGAGCAGCACGGCTTTGAGACTGGTGATTCTGTTTTCAGTTTTAGTTCTGCGACTCATAGAGATGCGAGCGGTTGTCATGTTTGTCGTTGGCACTAAAAAGTTTGGTAAAGTGACCCGCGCGGTTCACTGAGATATGCGGTGGAATCGCCAGGGTCATTTTGAACCACGAAGCATGAAGCATGAAACGGATTTTTTTCGACGTCTCCAAACGCATTCGAGTTACGGAACTGAAAGTTGTTTTTTTGTTTTTATTTGTATTGAGCGGCCCTTTCGATTCCGAGTTCTCGAAAGCTTCGTAGTTCAGTAGTGCTGCATCGCTGAACCCCTGGTAGCGCGTTAGTCTATTGTCTGTGCGTTCGTTGGATCGAGCTTCGCCGAGGGGTGTACAGGCACTTGATGACATGAAAACTCGATGGCCGCTCTGTTTGACGGCGTTCTCTGAGCGCTTTTCCGGGTAACCTTTCGTCCAAAAGCACCCAATCACCTCGTTTCGCATTGTTTTTCCAATTTTTTTTTGGCAGGCTGCCACGGCGAAGGCGCCCCGTGGCATGCGCTGTTCGCGTTGCTGTTTTGGGACACGATTCATTCTCGAGCTGAGGCGTATGAATGGAATCACCGAACTGGAAAAATCGCCCAAACAGCAATCGGTGGATTTTTGTTTTGAGTATACCAGCATTTGAATGGGAGATTATTGTACAAACTTTCGTGCAAAAACGTGAATGAAACTCCCTGAAAATACGATGTGGTTTTCGAAATATCGTCAGACTGTTGTTCAGCATCGTGTTTTAATTTTGTTTTAAATCTCGCGAACCTAATCCATTTGAGTGCCACCGTTTTATTAGAAAAACAACCTAAACGCAAAATAACAACCACATCGCAAAAGATTCAATGGTTCAGTTCAAGCATTCATTTGTTATCTGCGTCGTATCCATGATTGACGCTAAGCCAGCCCTGCCAATACAACCGCTTTTAAAACCAGTGGTCCGAATCGAGCTGTATAATTTTGAATTCAACCAATCCAATGCAGGCTCCACCGACGACACGCTGCAGCCAATCAGCATTCAGCTGTCCGTTTGGCTGTCGCCGGTTCAAGTGGAGCCTCTCGATTTGAACTGCGGCGTGCCACTGTTTGCGCGTGGTCCGCAATTCAAGGAGCGACTCGCTTGGCTGGCTGACCTGTCCGAAACGGTGCGTTTCAGATGTTATTGTATTGTGGATTTAGTCTAATGTGTCAGACGGAAATCATGTCATTTGGTTTTAAAACGCCCGTTTATTATGCACAGGCACAGAAGTTGAATTTGCTTGACCCTTAACGTGTTCAAATGTAACAGGAACGGAACGCACAAACGTGATCAAATGGCAACCGCATGTTCACGAGCATATGACGTCATTTCGGTCCAACCGTTTTATAGGCGCCACTTTAAAGTACGATGTTTCCCAACTCTACCGAGCCAATAATAACCACCGGACCGGGATTTGGTGGTCTAGCCAAGAAAAGCGTCAAATCAGATCGAGTTTGTTTTGTCATTAACTGCCTGTACGCCCCTCGGCAGGGCTCGATCCCCCAAACGCATATTCTAACGTGCCACCACCAAGGCCACACGAGGGTGACAAAGAATCGGAAAAAACTGCATTCAGGCGCTGCGCGCTGCGATCGTGTCAACCTGGGCGCACAACCACGACACTGTGACGTCATTCGTACAGTGGGACGCGTTCGAGAGCGCCGAAAAATTGGCGGCAAGTTTGAACGATTGTTTTCTGACATTATGATTGTTCTTTTTTATGTGTTACTGTTGGCGCGGCATTTTTCTTCGTCTTCTTTTTGGCAAAACAGTTGCAATTGTGGAAAAAAATTGAAACCTCGAGTGGGATTCGAACCCACATTCTATGAAGCTTGGTTTCTTTTGTTGTTGTTCTTTGTTTGTGTCGGTCTGTGAAAATGTCATTGCCACATGTCTTGTGGTCCTTGTTCGTGTCTCACGGCAGTGTGGTGTGCGTGCACAGTCGTAAAACACACCATGGACTCCGCAACTGCAAACTTGTCACTTTCTGACGCTTGCTGAACGTTATGTTTACTTAGATTGTTGCCCACACAGGCAGCATATCCGCACAACAAACTCCATTCACGCTTCAGGATCTCGCCGTCTGCGTTGGCGGCACGAAGCTCGCTCGCTTGTTTGAGTATTTGCTGGGCGACTTTCGCTATCGTCGCAGCGGCTTTCCGGACTTGACGCTGTGGAATGTGAACAAGCGCGTTGTGAAGGTATCATGGGCGAATGTTGTTGTTCATCGCCCAACAGGTGGGAAAGGTATAGTGACGCAATTTGGCCGATCGAGCGGGCTCGGTCGAGTGCGGACGCTGCGTAGGAGCTGCGTCGTTGTCCACATTATGGGCGAATCAGCAGCGGCTGCGCAACGTGAGATGCAACCAATCAGCACGTGCGCAACGTGAAACGCAACCAATCAGCACGTGCGCAACGTGAAACGCAACCAATCAGCACGTGCGCAACGTGAAACGCAACCAATCAGCACGTGCGCAACGTGAAACGCAACCAATCAGCACGTGCGCAACGTGAGATGCAACCAATCAGCACGTGCGCAACGTGAAACGCAACCAATCAGCACGTGCGCAACGTGAAACGCAACCAATCAGCACGTGCGCAACGTGAAACGCAACCAATCAGCACGTGCGCAACGTGAAACGCAACTAATAAGCACGTGCGCAGCGTGAAACGCAACCAATCAGCACGTGCGCAACGTGAAACGCAACCAATCAGCACGTGCGCAACGTGAAACGCAACCAATCAGCACGTGCGCAACGTGAAAGGCAACCAATCAGCACGTGCGCAACGTGAAACGCAACTAATCAGCACGTGCGCAACGTGAAACGCAACTAATCAGCACGTGCGCAACGTGAAACGCAACCAATCAGCACGTGCGCAACGTGAAACGCAACCAATCAGCACGTGCGCAACGTGAAACGCAACCAATCAGCACGTGCGCAACGTGAAATGCAACCAATCAGCACGTGCGCAACGTGAAACGCAACTAATCAGCACGTGCGCAACGTGAAACGCAACTAATCAGCACGTGCGCAACGTGAAATGCAACCAATCAGCACGTGCGCAGCGTGAAACGCAACCAATCAGCACGTGCGCAACGTGAAACGCAACCAATCAGCACGTGCGCAACGTGAAACGCAACCAATCAGCACGTGCGCAACGTGAAACGCAACCAATCAGCACGTGCGCAACGTGAAACGCAACCAATCAGCACGTGCGCAACGTGAAACGCAACTAATAAGCACGTGCGCAGCGTGAAACGCAACCAATCAGCACGTGCGCAACGTGAAACGCAACCAATCAGCACGTGCGCAACGTGAAACGCAACCAATCAGCACGTGCGCAACGTGAAAAGCAACCAATCAGCACGTGCGCAACGTGAAACGCAACTAATCAGCACGTGCGCAACGTGAAACGCAACTAATCAGCACGTGCGCAACGTGAAATGCAACCAATCAGCACGTGCGCAACGTGAAACGCAACCAATCAGCACGTGCGCAACGTGAAACGCAACCAATCAGCACGTGCGCAACGTGAAACGCAACCAATCAGCACGTGCGCAACGTGAAACGCAACCAATCAGCACGTGCGCAACGTGAAACGCAACTAATAAGCACGTGCGCAGCGTGAAACGCAACCAATCAGCACGTGCGCAACGTGAAACGCAACCAATCAGCACGTGCGCAACGTGAAACGCAACCAATCAGCACGTGCGCAACGTGAAATGCAACCAATCAGCACGTGCGCAACGTGAAACGCAACAAATCAGCACGTGCGCAACGTGAAACGCAACTAATCAGCACGTGCGCAACGTGAAACGCAACCAATCAGCACGTGCGCAACGTGAAATGCAACCAATCAGCACGTGCGCAACGTGAAATGCAACCAATCAGCACGTGCGCAACGTGAAATGCAACCAATCAGCACGTGCGCAACGTGAAATGCAACCAATCAGCACGTGCGCAACGTGAAACGCAACCAATCAGCACGTGCGCAACGTGAAATGCAACCAATCAGCACGTGCGCAACGTGAAATGCAACCAATCAGCACGTGCGCAACGTGAAATGCAACCAATCAGCACGTGCGCAACGTGAAACGCAACCAATCAGCACGTGCGCAACGTGAAATGCAACCAATCAGCACGTGCGCAACGTGAAACGCAACTAATCAGCACGTGCGCAACGTGAAACGCAACCAATCAGCACGTGCGCAACGTGAAATGCAACCAATCAGCACGTGCGCAACGTGAAATGCAACCAATCAGCACGTGCGCAACGTGAAATGCAACCAATCAGCACGTGCGCAACGTGAAATGCAACCAATCAGCACGTGCGCAACGTGAAACGCAACCAATCAGCACGTGCGCAACGTGAAATGCAACCAATCAGCTAGTGACACGTGTGTGTGTGTTTCAGGTGGTCGAGGTGAAAGGTCCCGGCGATCGCCTGTCCACAAAGCAGCGTTATTGGTTGGAATTCTTTGAATCGATTGACATTCCGGCGGAATTGTGCAAAGTTCAAGGTTAGGCCCTGGCCTGAAGACCGTTCATTTTTGTTCGGTTTTCAGTCTGATGTTGTCTCTCACGAACAAACGCACAGGCACGCACACGGTCGCGATATGCCACTGTGATAGCGCATGTTTGCCAAATGTGTTTGTTTCTGTGTGTGGTGTTGTGTGTCACGCGTGAAAGAAGCTGATTGATTCGATACCAATTTGATTGATTCTGTGTCAAAGCTGTATTTTGGCTGTTTCAGTTGCTCACCCAAAGAAGTTGACTATCGCTTCAACGTGATTCTTGGTGCTTTCAACAATGTTTGATATCTTGTTGCCTAATATTATTTTTCAGTTATCTCGCGTAACATAATCTCATGAAACTCTTCCAGTATTTTAGTCATCTGCAATTGCTTTTATCAATTTATCAAACGAATTTTTTTTTAATTGTTAAGAGTCGCAACTTTTTGGTTGTTTTTATCTTGAACCGTTTTTTTTGGTCGGTTTTTGTCTCAAGAACTACGGTATTTATTGCCAAGATATTTCGTCCACCCATACTTGCTTGTTTCGTTGTTGTTTGTTAAAATTTGCGATGAAATGAAAAGCCACATGAACAAAATGCAACTGTAACATGGAAACACGTCCTGGTTTGCCGCGTTTCGCCCAGGTTAAAAAGGGGGGTAATCGGTGGGTGCCCCGTGCCGTGCCATGACCTACCAGTGCGGTTGACCAACGGCAGGCCAGGGGTTGAGCAAGCGGCCAAAAGTGCTGAATACCCACAACGCCCACGTGTTTCATTTCCGACCTCCAACAATCAACCAACGCAGATGAAACAAAAACAACCTGTAATATACAATAATAAACGTTTGTTTCGGTATGGAATAGAACGAAAGCAACAGACGATTTGCGTCTAAATACGTCCGCAACGCGATATTGTTCTTTTTGCTTTCACGTGCTCTCTGGGTCGCCGCCGACGTTTCAGGTGCCACAGATTGCCGGTTCAACCAACTACGTCAACGTGAACGAGTGGCACTGCTTTGATGGCTGATGTCCTGAAAACTGTGAACAGATGTGAAATCCATTCCAACATCTATTTCATACATAGTTCATACCAAAATTTCATGCCGATTTTTCTAAACTTTTTGGAATGCGATGAATTCTGGAATGCAATTTTGACATCTTGAGTGTGGGCCTGGTGTGACAATTAAAAACAAACACACAGACACACATAGCGCTGCCACGCAGCATCACTGCGTTGTAAACAGAGTGCATTGTGTTTCAGTATTTTTTAGACTTCGCTGTGCCAGCAATAATTCGTTTATGACGCTCAGCAAAAACATATTTCAGAACTTTTAGAAATCTGATGTCAAAAAATCCTGAACAAATTCGCTGTCAAGTTTTTGGTGGGGTCTTGGTTTGTTCTGTTGTCGCTGTTTCGATTGTTGTCGTTTGTCTTCTTGTCAGTCTATCTTTTTCTGTCAATAACTAAATACCGTAAAGTCTTGCATATAAGGTCTCCTTATAAAAATTTGGAAATCAAAAAATTTTGAAAAAAGGTGAATTTCGTGTGACGACCTTATAAGTGGGAGGACCCTTATAAAAAAGATTTAGGAATGGATTTAGGAGTGGGTTAATTGTTATTTTTGAGCTCTAATCGCTGCTGTTTTCATTTTTTTTGTGTTTTGTATTTGAATAATAGGCATGTTTTCATCTTTTTGTTTCGATTCCAGCTTATTTATCGTTCTTTTGCATTTCTTTACATTCATTTTTATTGTTCCTTCGTTTTTTCACTGTTCTATTTTGATTTTTTGTAATTTAATAAGTAGAAATTGTGTTTCATGTTCAGATCCGTAATTAGCACAACGCTGACATACCAGTTCACCGATTTGGTTGTCGATGTAATTACCCACTTTGACGCACCCTGCCCTGCCCTCCCCTGAGCAGCAGTTTCTTGCTGCAGTTTTCTTAATCGTTCTCTGGGAGTGGGTGTTCAACAAGTTTCAGGTTCTGAAAGCCCCTTTGAACGTTTATTTAAGGGGGCAGGAACAGGGCGCAAGGGGCTTCATTCAATTTGTTTTGCTTGCTGCAGATCTGTTTATCGTCCCCTGAGCATTTAAAAAAATTTCCAAAACCTATCAGGCTCCAAAATGTTTGTTCTTTGTTTAGCATTCATCATTTTTACTTTTTCAAAATTTTCAGAACGAAAAAAACATTGAAGAATGGAAGACTCGGATTCTGAGAAAAATGGGTGCCAGATAAAGATTCTAATAATGATTCTGATTCAGATTTTGATTCGGAAATAAGTGAAGAAATGGGAAACCAAGATTTGGGACCAAAGAAGCCAGAGGAGTTCGTCAATCAAGATTCACCCAACGAAGATGAAGTAGCGGTTCAGGTCATCTACGTTCCTCAAGCCGAAGAACAGGACGATGCGCTTGCTGCTGCGAGGACGCTGTTTGAGGTGGAGAAGGAACAGGACGAGCAGGCGCACGATGGTGGCAACGTTCTGTTTTTCAAAGTAGTTCAACACAAACTCCGGTTTGTTTTGCTGATAAAACAAGGTTGGATTTTTTATTTCCTTTAAATGAGCACCTTTGCGAAACATCAACTTCAAGCTGTTTCCTTTGAAAGCAGTTCAACACAAATCCCGGCTTGTTTTTTGATTAAATAAGGTTGGCTTTAGTTCAAGGTGTTTAGTTCAACATGAGCAGCTGTACGACTGCCAGAAGCGGATTCCGAGCAAAAAATTCAACGTGAAATGCAACCAATCAGCACGTGCGCAACGTGAAACGCAACTAATCAGCACGTGCGCAACGTGAAACGCAACTAATAAGCACGTGCGCAGCGTGAAACGCAACCAATCAGCACGTGCGCAACGTGAAACGCAACCAATCAGCACGTGCGCAACGTGAAACGCAACCAATCAGCACGTGCGCAACGTGAAATGCAACCAATCAGCACGTGCGCAACGTGAAACGCAACTAATCAGCACGTGCGCAACGTGAAACACAACTAATTAGCACGTGCGCAACGTGAAACGCAACCAATCAGCACGTGCGCAACGTGAAATGCAACCAATCAGCACGTGCGCAACGTGAAATGCAACCAATCAGCACGTGCGCAACGTGAAATGCAACCAATCAGCACGTGCGCAACGTGAAATGCAACCAATCAGCACGTGCGCAACGTGAAACGCAACCAATCAGCACGTGCGCAACGTGAAATGCAACCAATCAGCACGTGCGCAACGTGAAATGCAACCAATCAGCACGTGCGCAACGTGAAATGCAACCAATCAGCACGTGCGCAACGTGAAACGCAACCAATCAGCACGTGCGCAACGTGAAATGCAACCAATCAGCACGTGCGCAACGTGAAACGCAACGAATCAGCACGTGCGCAACGTGAAACGCAACCAATCAGCACGTGCGCAACGTGAAATGCAACCAATCAGCACGTGCGCAACGTGAAATGCAACCAATCAGCACGTGCGCAACGTGAAATGCAACCAATCAGCACGTGCGCAACGTGAAATGCAACCAATCAGCACGTGCGCAACGTGAAACGCAACCAATCAGCACGTGCGCAACGTGAAATGCAACCAATCAGCTAGTGACACGTGTGTGTGTGTTTCAGGTGGTCGAGGTGAAAGGTCCCGGCGATCGCCTGTCCACAAAGCAGCGTTATTGGTTGGAATTCTTTGAATCGATTGACATTCCGGCGGAATTGTGCAAAGTTCAAGGTTAGGCCCTGGCCTGAAGACCGTTCATTTTTGTTCGGTTTTCAGTCTGATGTTGTCTCTCACGAACAAACGCACAGGCACGCACACGGTCGCGATATGCCACTGTGATAGCGCATGTTTGCCAAATGTGTTTGTTTCTGTGTGTGGTGTTGTGTGTCACGCGTGAAAGAAGCTGATTGATTCGATACCAATTTGATTGATTCTGTGTCAAAGCTGTATTTTGGCTGTTTCAGTTGCTCACCCAAAGAAGTTGACTATCGCTTCAACGTGATTCTTGGTGCTTTCAACAATGTTTGATATCTTGTTGCCTAATATTATTTTTCAGTTATCTCGCGTAACATAATCTCATGAAACTCTTCCAGTATTTTAGTCATCTGCAATTGCTTTTATCAATTTATCAAACGAATTTTTTTTTAATTGTTAAGAGTCGCAACTTTTTGGTTGTTTTTATCTTGAACCGTTTTTTTTGGTCGGTTTTTGTCTCAAGAACTACGGTATTTATTGCCAAGATATTTCGTCCACCCATACTTGCTTGTTTCGTTGTTGTTTGTTAAAATTTGCGATGAAATGAAAAGCCACATGAACAAAATGCAACTGTAACATGGAAACACGTCCTGGTTTGCCGCGTTTCGCCCAGGTTAAAAAGGGGGGTAATCGGTGGGTGCCCCGTGCCGTGCCATGACCTACCAGTGCGGTTGACCAACGGCAGGCCAGGGGTTGAGCAAGCGGCCAAAAGTGCTGAATACCCACAACGCCCACGTGTTTCATTTCCGACCTCCAACAATCAACCAACGCAGATGAAACAAAAACAACCTGTAATATACAATAATAAACGTTTGTTTCGGTATGGAATAGAACGAAAGCAACAGACGATTTGCGTCTAAATACGTCCGCAACGCGATATTGTTCTTTTTGCTTTCACGTGCTCTCTGGGTCGCCGCCGACGTTTCAGGTGCCACAGATTGCCGGTTCAACCAACTACGTCAACGTGAACGAGTGGCACTGCTTTGATGGCTGATGTCCTGAAAACTGTGAACAGATGTGAAATCCTGTTGATTTTTTGTAATTTAATAAGTAGAAATTGTGTTTCATGTTCAGATCCGTAATTAGCACAACGCTGACATACCAGTTCACCGATTTGGTTGTCGATGTAATTACCCACTTTGACGCACCCTGCCCTGCCCTCCCCTGAGCAGCAGTTTCTTGCTGCAGTTTTCTTAATCGTTCTCTGGGAGTGGGTGTTCAACAAGTTTCAGGTTCTGAAAGCCCCTTTGAACGTTTATTTAAGGGGGCAGGAACAGGGCGCAAGGGGCTTCATTCAATTTGTTTTGCTTGCTGCAGATCTGTTTATCGTCCCCTGAGCATTTAAAAAAATTTCCAAAACCTATCAGGCTCCAAAATGTTTGTTCTTTGTTTAGCATTCATCATTTTTACTTTTTCAAAATTTTCAGAACGAAAAAAACATTGAAGAATGGAAGACTCGGATTCTGAGAAAAATGGGTGCCAGATAAAGATTCTAATAATGATTCTGATTCAGATTTTGATTCGGAAATAAGTGAAGAAATGGGAAACCAAGATTTGGGACCAAAGAAGCCAGAGGAGTTCGTCAATCAAGATTCACCCAACGAAGATGAAGTAGCGGTTCAGGTCATCTACGTTCCTCAAGCCGAAGAACAGGACGATGCGCTTGCTGCTGCGAGGACGCTGTTTGAGGTGGAGAAGGAACAGGACGAGCAGGCGCACGATGGTGGCAACGTTCTGTTTTTCAAAGTAGTTCAACACAAACTCCGGTTTGTTTTGCTGATAAAACAAGGTTGGATTTTTTATTTCCTTTAAATGAGCACCTTTGCGAAACATCAACTTCAAGCTGTTTCCTTTGAAAGCAGTTCAACACAAATCCCGGCTTGTTTTTTGATTAAATAAGGTTGGCTTTAGTTCAAGGTGTTTAGTTCAACATGAGCAGCTGTACGACTGCCAGAAGCGGATTCCGAGCAAAAAATTCAAAACCGCTGCAGTCAATCTCTGTTGAAGCCACACGAAAGAAGTGCACTTGTATCGTGTTTGTCTCACCGAGCGAGTCTCAGGTTGTTTCTCGGTTTTCGATGGTCAACCAAGAAACAAAACAACCTGTGTGGTTGGTGGTTGGTTGTATCAAAGCTTCTCCTTTTTGAAACTGAATTGGCGACACTTTTAATTTTTTCATGTCATTTTCAGCCGTGCACTGCTCTACCAACACCGTCAGACAACTTGTTTGTATCTTGAAGAGCAAACATGTTTCACACGTTGTTGTTTTGTTGTACGGAGTTGAATGCAGCCAGATAAGTCAATGTCGCAGACACTGTTAACGCCAAACGTTTTAATTAAATCGCAGTCATGGTCGTCGCGAGCTTGCCGTTGCCGTTGCGAGGGCGGTCGAAGGATTCTGCCGCCGCACGCACATCAGTGCTATTGTCTACGGACACGCGCGCGTCCAGCGAATCGGAGGTTCTTTTTCAGCGTTTGCATGCTCAACTCCAGTGAACTTGTAATTGGTTTTGTCAAAGCCTCCGTTGAGAACTAGTTTTTTTTGTTGAAATCGTCAGTAAAGCTATTGAAAGTGAGTGTTGGTGACACTATTAAACTTTTCATGTCATTTGCAGCCGTCTACTGCCCCACGAAAACTGTCTGACAACACGCGCGCGTAGGCCGACAATGCCCCAAGCGACAACCATGGTCGCAGGACTCGCGGTCAGCGAGTCAGAGGTTCTTTTTCAGTGGTTCCATGCTCACCTCCAGTAAACATGTGATTGATTTTGTCAAAGCCTCCTATGAAAATTACAGTTTTTGTTCAAATCGTCAGTCAGGCTATTGAAAGTGAGTGTTGGTGACACTTTTAATTGTTTCATGTCATTTGCAGCCTACTGCCGCTTCAACACCGCCACGCAACGCGCGCGAGCAGACAGATACGGAAAATTGTGATGCCGCAAGCGGCGGCTGTGGTCGACGCACTCGGTTCGCACCGCTGACGTGTAAACGCTCAGTCTCGAATCGCACAAACTGGAACTCGGACAAGTGATCATGTGGTTGGTGGTTGGTTGTATCAAAGCTTCTCCTTTTTGAAACTGAATTGGTGACACTTTTTAATTTTTTTCATGACATTTTCAGCCGTGCACTGCCCCACCAACATCGTCAGACAACTTGTTTGTATCTTGAGGAGCAAACATGTTTCACACGTTGTTGTTTTGTTGTACGGAGTTGAATGCAGCCAGACAAGTCAATGTCGCAGACACTGTTAACGCCAAACGTTTTAATTAAATCGCAGTCATGGTCGTCGCGAGCTTGCCGTTGCCGTTGCGAGGGCGGTCGAAGGATTCTGCCGCCGCACGCACATCAGTGCTATCGTCTACGGACACGCGCGCGTCCAGCGAATCGGAGGTTCTTTTTCAGTGTTTCCATGCTCAACTCCAGTGAACTTGTAATTGGTTTTGTCAAAGCCTCCGTTGAGAATTAGTTTTTTTGTTGAAATCGCCAGTCAGGCTATTGAAAGTGAGTGTTGGTGACACTTTTAATTGTTTCATGTCATTTGCAGCCCACTGCCGCACCAACACCGCCACGCAACGCGCGCGCGCAGACAGACACGGAAAATTGTGATGCCGCAGGCGGCGGCCGTGGTCGACGCACTCGGTTCACACCGTTGACGTAAACGCTCAGTCTCGATGGCACAAACTGGAACTCGGACAAGTGATCAATTTATTTATCTTTTGTGGCACTAACTTTTACGTTCGCCAAAAACAAATTGATTGTTTTTACTTGTGGCACTACTTTTTCGCTTTTTCAATTTTTGGTTTACATATCAGAAACCAACGCAGTTTCGTGCTTGCCTCGATAGTTTTTCAAATAGCTGACCTCTGTGTTTTTCAGATTATTTGTGTTCTGACGATACCTGTTTTTGGTCTCTGAATCCATGAATAAAAATTATAATCCGACTCCACGTTTAGGCTTGTGTGTGTTGCTTGTTATTGTGACAGGAAACACTTGTTTCAATGCAAGTCGTTTGTACACGCTCACGCACACATGCACATGCAGATGCACATGTGCACGCACATGCTCACGGACACCCTTGCGCACATGCTCAAGCAATGGGCTCCCAAAGCCTCCGGTGTTTTTCGTTAATGGTTTTATTTTTATTGCAATTGTCCGCGCATGCGCACACACACACACACACACACACACACACACACACACACACACACACACACACACACACACATTCACATGGACATGCACATGCAGACGCTCACGCACACATGCACATGCAGATGCACATGTGCAGGCACATGCTCACGGACACCCTTGCGCACATGCTCAAGCAATGGGCTCCCAAAGCCTCCGGTGTTTTTCGTTAATGGTTTTATTTTTATTGCAATTGTCCGCGCATGCGCACACACACACACATTCACACGGACATGCACATGCAGACGCTCATGCACACATGCACATGCAAGATGCACATGTGCACGCACATGCTCACGGACACCCTTGCGCACATGCTAAAGCAATGGGCTCCCAATGCCTCCGGTGTTTTTCGTTAATGGTTTTGTTTTTATTGCAATTGTCCGCGCATGCGCACACATTCACACGGACATGTACCAGTTCGCGCTTCATGTTCTGCTATTCTTAAAAATGCCGAAGCCACCATTGTCGTTGTCTTCTCATGACAAATGCCTTGAGTCATACTGACGCATCCTGTTCAAATCCTCGCATCCTGACACATGCGTGCGTATACGACACGGCACGTTCCGCCAGGTCTTGTGTTTTAGTATGCTACCGTTCATACAGCCGGCACGTTAGAACTCGTGTTATTCCATACTGCCGTTTATGGAGACGCGTCTTTGACGTACGCTTGAGAGCGCCGAATGAAACAGAACAGAACAGAGCAACACCTGTCAGTCCGCCCGACAACTTTACAATTTACCGCGGAACACCTCATACTGCAATTAGGGACGTTGGTTACACGTCTGCTGCTTTGTTGTGGTACTTGAGGATAAATCTACGTTTCTGACATGTGTGTATTTTTTACGTATGCATGGCGTGTTTGCAAACGTCAACACTTTGTGTAATAAAGTTTCTTGACCACACGGATACAATATTATGATACAGTGACCAATCATTTTTTATTTTAAAACAATACGCTTTATCACAGACCGAAACAATGGTGGTTGCTTTTGCGATACAAGAATTTTTGACAATACAACCAAATCATTCACAAATTGGATTAACTGATAACGAAAACTTTTCAATCAACCAAAGCCACAAATGTGGTTTCCTTTGTTCGGGTCCATTGCGATTTTCCCATCTACCACTCTCGTCGTCGGCACTAAAAGCTTTTGAAATTGAACATTTCTTCCAGATTTTCTGTTATGTTTCTGTTAAAATTATGACACATTTCGTTGTTTGAGCATGCGCGCGAGGGTGTCCGTGAGCATGTGCGTGCACATGTGCATCTGCATGTGCATGTGTGCGTGAGCGTCTGCATGTGCATGTCCGTGTGAATGTGTGTGTGTGCGCGCATGCGCGGACAATTGCAATAAAAATAAAACCATTAACGAAAAACACCGGAGGCTTTGGGAGCCCATTGCTTGAGCATGTGCGCAAGGGTGTCCGTGAGCATGTGCGTGCACATGTGCATCTGCATGTGCATGTGTGCGTGAGCGTCTGCATGTGGGGGGGGGTTTGGCTTGAGTTGTGCATGTGCATGTCCATGTGAATGTGTGTGTGTGTGTGTGTGTGTGTGTGTGTGTGTGTGTGTGCGCATGCGCGGACAATTGCAATAAAAATAAAACCATTAACGAAAAACACCGGAGGCTTTGGGAGCCCATTGCCTGAGCATGTGCGCAAGGGTGTCCGTGAGCATGTGCGTGCACATGTGCATCCGCATGTGCATGTGTGCGTGAGCGTGTACAAACGACTTGCATTGAAACAAGTGTTTCCTGTCACAATAACAAGCAACACACACAAGCCTAAACGTGGAGTCGGATTATAATTTTTATTCATGGATTCAGAGACCAAAAACAGGTATCGTCAGAACACAAACAATCTGAAAAACACAGAGGTCAGCTATTAGAAAAACTATCGAGGCAAGCACGAAACTGCGTTGGTTTCTGATATGTAAACCAAAAATTGAAAAAGCGAAAAAGTAGTGCCACAAGTAAAAACAATCAATTTGTTTTTGGCGAACGTAAAAGTTAGTGCCACAAAAGATAAATAAATTGATCACTTGTCCGAGTTCCAGTTTGTGCCATCGAGACTGAGCGTTTACGTCAACTGTGTGAACCGAGTGCGTCGACCACGGCCGCCGCTTGCGGCATCACAATTTTCCGTGTCTGTCTGCGCGCGCGCGTTGCGTGGCGGTGGTGGTGCGGCAGTGGGCTGCAAATGACATGAAACAATTAAAAGTGTCACCAACACTCACTTTCAATAGCCTGACTGAGGATTTCAACAAAAAAACTAATTCTCAACGGAGGCTTTGACAAAACCAATTACAAGTTCACTGGAGTTGAGCATGGAAACACTGAAAAAAAACCTCCGACTCGCTGGACGCGCGCGTGTCCGTAGACGATAGCACTGATGTGCGTGCGGCGGCAGAATCCTTCGACCGCCCTCGCAACGGCAACGGCAAGCTCGCGACGACGATGACTGCGATTTAATAAACACGTTTGGCGTTAACAGTGTCTGCGACATTGACTTGTCTGGCTGCATTCAACTCCGTACAACAAAACAACAACGTGTGAAACATGTTTGCTCTTCAAGATACAAACAAGTTGTCTGACGATGTTGGTGGGGCAGTGCACGGCTGAAAATGTCATGAAAAAAATTAAAAAGTGTCACCAATTCAGTTTCAAAAAGGAGAAGCTTTGATACAACCAACCACCAACCACATGATCACTTGTCCGAGTTCCAGTTTGTGCGATTCGAGACTGAGCGTTTACACGTCAGCGGTGCGAACCGAGTGCGTCGACCACAGCCGCCGCTTGCGGCATCACAATTTTCCGTATCTGTCTGCTCGCGCGCGTTGCGTGGCGGTGTTGAAGCGGCAGTAGGCTGCAAATGACATGAAACAATTAAAAGTGTCACCAACACTCACTTTCAATAGCCTGACTGACGATTTGAACAAAAAACTGTAATTTTCATAGGAGGCTTTGACAAAATCAATCACATGTTTACTGGAGGTGAGCATGGAACCACTGAAAAAGAACCTCTGACTCGCTGACCGCGAGTCCTTCGACCATGGTTGTCGCTTGGGGCATTGTCGGCCTACGCGCGCGTGTTGTCAGACAGTTTTCGTGGGGCAGAAGACGGTTGCAAATGACATGAAAAGTTTAATATTGTCACCAACACTCACTTTCAATAGCCTTACTGACGATTTCAACAAAAACTGTAATTTTCAACGGAGGCTTTGACAAAACCAATTACAAGTTCACTGGAGTTGAGCATGCAAACGCTGAAAAAGAACCTCCGACTCGCTGGACGCGCGCGTGTCCGTAGACGATAGAACTGATGTGCGTGCGGCGGCAGAATCCTTGGCCCTCGCAACGGCGACTGCAAGCTCGCGACGACGATGACTGCGATTTAATTAAAACGTTT
>JASANC010000312.1:0-30841 GCA_030248135.1 Theristus sp. LFF4_11 | reverse complement strand
TCTAAAGTTGTTTCATAACCGAACAAAATAGTTTCCTGGGGTAATTGCAGCTGTAAATTTTGAAAAACTGGTTACTTTTTGTCCCGGCCTTTTTGGATTTTTGGGTTAGATTTCTTAAGGAAGCACAGTTTTAGATACTGAATCGTGACGATTTCGGGTAAATCGGCCGTGGAACCTGACGGGCGACATCTCTCCAAAACGAAAAATGAATTCACTGTAATCGCTGTAAGCCGAATGGGAAGTTCGGAAGAACGGATGCCCAACGCATTCTGAATTTTGTCCGATTTTGGGAATTATGTAAAAGTCAGAATATTATCTAAAAATGCGGAGGACGCATATAAAAGGAGGAATATGACTTTGTGTAAGCAGTGAGAAACTTTTTTGCTTCAAAACTATTTTCAAGTTTCTGATGTGGCACACGGATACAAGTACATAAGAGCCATATTTTTGCGCCGTTTATTCATTATTTCGATTGCACATGGTAGCCCTCTTACTTTTTCGACAAACAAAATTTTTACATTCGATGAATTTCGAGCAAATAGTAACATAAAGCTGCCAAATTAAAGACAACATCTTCGATCACTGACACTGCTTTGCCAAGGACAAAGCGTTGCGCAGAGGCATTGGCAAAGATACTGTCCCCTTCTTGTGGCGAAGGCAATGTCCCCTTCTTGTGGCGAACGCAATGGCTCACGGAACGGACGGTTCAGCTAATATCCACACTCCTCCTACAACAATCCACAGGACTTTGGTACCTTCGGGTGTTTTGGAACTGGGGAGGAAAGTGAAAATTAACGGAAGACAACACCTTTTTGTCACGGGTATGTATGACCTATTTTTTTAAACGTGTCCCACTGAAATGACGTCATGTGCCGCCAAACATGCGCTTGCCGTTCACTGCAAACCAGACTTTCCGTTTAGCCGATTTCTTTCCGTAAACAAATGGTGAATGTCGAATCGGTCACACCAAACTGAAATTTTAGTGCCTGTACTTTGACAAACGGGCGTTTTTAAACCAAATGTCGTCATTTTAGTCCGGACACGTTTGAATAAATCCACAGTACCTACATAGCTGTGCGTACGTCATCAACAATAAAGCTTATCTGCAGCAACGCTCTGAAGTCTCTAATTTTTTGTTTCTGCACAGGTTTGCAGAATTTCGCACATGCTGTGATTTCACACTAAACTGAAGAGGACAAGTGAAAAACTCTTTGAAGGTTTTTAGGTTTTTCATCAAAACAAACGCGGCGCAAAAATATAACTCTTATGTACTTGTATCCGTGTGCCACATCAGAAACTTGAAAATAGTTGTGAAGCAAAAAAGTTTCTCACTGCTTACACAAAGCCATATTCCTCCTTTTATATGCGTCCTCCTCATTTTTAGATAATAATAGATAATATCATGGAACAACTCAGGGGTGTATGCTCAAGTACAGTAGCAGAGCCCACGCGCAAAATTCTTTTTTCTTTTTTTACCGTCTCTATAAAAATATGACAGATTTGGTCGGACCGCCCTGTGTGCAGCATAGGTTATGTTGCTGAAACTGATGATAACCAATATCGTTGTGTAATACGTATATGATACATCACATTGCATATGCTCACATAAAACTGTGTCATATAAAAATCGTACACAGTAGTGGTAGCGCCCTGTGATTTTTTTAACGGATGACGTTTATTATGCGAGCTCACTTTCCGACCGATCAGAAAACCAGTTACATAATATTTTCATCGGTCAGAAAAACAACAGCAACCGTTTAGCAATTCATGGAATTAGCGTGCTTCAAGAAACACAAAACAAAAGAACTTCATAATTTGTTGAAAAGATGTTTGCGAATATGAACTTTCGCTTTTGAATGACTCTGTTGAAATCACATCTGAAATGATGGCGTTTGCGTTCACGGTTCAGATGTCGATGTTAGCGTATGCCGTTTCGTTTGGATCTTGCGAAACGGTGGTAAACATGTGCGACAGGTGAGATTGCAAAGTTGGTCAATATCCAATCCGTTTATTGTATTGTGTTTTGCCTGGAGCCTGTCAAACATTGCAAATCTTTTCAGTAAAATCTTCTGTGACGGTCGTCTGCTGCAAACGGTCGCCTACTTCAAGCAGCGTTACCCGAATGAATTCGGCAACGACTCGAAGGAGTTTGTTGATCGGGTACTGAAATTCGATCCATGTGAGTGCTCAAAAAGTCAAGAATTTTACCTGTCAGCAACAACGGATGGCATCTTGAAAAAAAAACATGTTCGAAATTCGATGTCATATTGATTATAATGTACATATACCGTACAATCATCATTGAATGCAGGCCACGTGCATAATGTGTGGCATGCAATACAGTTTGATTTTTCGCAAAATGTGGTGTGGTGTGGTAACATCACCATAAAAATTGAATAACAGAACAGCGGTTAAATCAAATTATTATGCTTTTTGCAGCCGACGTACTGCAGACGTTCGACACGGAGTTCCCGCCGTCGTTGAACGCGTCGCAAATGGACCGAGCAGCGTTCAAACGGTTCCTCGATCGCCACTTCGACCAGGCGCACAATGACCTCGAGTCGTGCGTGCCCGACGACTGGCGGCGGCAGCCGCCACGAATTCAGGCGATCCGCGATGCCAACTGCCGGCAGTTCGCGTACAACATCAATAAATTGTGGCCGATGCTTTGTAAAAAGGCATGATCTGCATTTTCTTTTTGTTCTGCGACACAATGGGTTGACGTTGACGACCTACTGTGAACAAATTCTTTACGTTTTTCTTGGTAGCTCGACGAATTTGTTTAGTAATTTGTTGAGTGGGCGTTCTCTTTAGCATTACCTGCTCGCACGAATCACACACACACAACCAAACACATAGGCACCAAAACACCAACCACACACTGGCATAATTGCACCACCCTGATTTTTCAGGTTTCAAAAGAAGTAGCCTCGCAGCCGGATCGCCACTCGATGCTGTACGTACCGCACAAATACATCGCGCCCGGACAACGTTTCACCGAATTCTATTATTGGGACTCGTTTTGGATCATCAAGGGACTCCTGGTCTCGTCCATGTATGAGACCGCGCGAAATCAGATTCGAAACTTGGCCGCCATGGTTGAAAGGTATATGTAGCCACAGCTTCGTATGTAACGCTACAAAATAATATCGATCAACTCAAGAGGCTTGCCCTTGCCCGGCAACCTGTTTCTCATATCAGCTCAATACATCGTTGAACTTCTATGGGTGCATTTTTTGTTGATTTCGACTCGAATTTCTGCAACTCAGCCACACGACGCTCACAGGTTCGGTCACATGCCGAATGGCGGTCGGGTGTACTACACGAAGCGGTCACAGCCTCCGTTACTGATACCCATGGTCTACGTCTACTACCAAGCGACTGACGACCTTCAATTCGTGAAAGAACTGCTGCCAACGCTCGTCAAAGAACTCAAGTTTTGGCAACAAAATCGTCAGAAACTGATCACGGCGCCAGATGGTGTCACGGAGACGGTGTATCAGTTTCGAACACCAACGAACGTGCCCCGACCGGAGTCATACAAGGAAGACGTGCACACCGCGCAGGAAATGCCAATCAGTTCGGTTTGATATGTCGTTTGCTGCACTATTGTCAATGTGCAACAATAGAGACGACAATAAAACCACGAACGTCCAGTGTGTACGCAAAAGCCTAGTTTTAAATTCTCTTGTTTCCTGTGAGTGAGTAACCCCGCCTCTCAGTTTTAAAGGGTTCAGTGAAGGTTCAATTTTAAAAGTCAGTATTGCAAGTGCAGGCGATTCCGTGTTTTAGACGAAAAGCGGACGCTGTGGCACAATCTGGCGAGCGCAGCTGAAAGTGGCATGGACTTTAGCAGCCGCTGGATGACGGACAAACGCAGCCTAGACAAAACGGACATCGTCAACATCGCACCGGTCGATTTGAACGCGCTGCTCTGCTACAACATGGACTTGCTAAAGTTCTTCTTCACGTTGACTGGTCAGTTTTGGTTTTTTTGCTTGAAATTTGTGATGTACGGTATGGCCGATTAAACATGGCAGCTTTTTTCAGGGTTCAAGGAGCGCGCGAATTTTGAATGTAAGAAAAAAGACGTTCAGAAACCAAATTGTGTGCTAAATTTGACGCGTTTTTTAAACTAACGGATTATTCGCGCTATTCTGTTCATTCTTCTTCCGTTGCACGCATGATTGGGAATTATGTTTGCATGATTGAAAAAGACAACTCCTAGTCTGCGACTGATCCCGCCTTGACGGACTGCCTCATTTATTCGGCCATAACGATGTAACGATGTAACGATGTAACGTTTATCTTACCAAGGTAGTGACATACTGTACGATCAGGATGTATATTGCTTCAAAACAGATTTTTGTGTTTTGAATATTTAGTCATTTTTGATTGATTGAAAGCGGGTTTCAGTGAAGCAACAAAATATCATTGGAAAAGTGTGTTTTTATTATCAGTCATTTTTCAACCGTGCCCAGCAGGGATTAGAGCACTGTATTTACACAGGGTGTTTGTTTGTTTGTTTTGACGCAAATCTTTTTTTTGGTTTTTTTGAAAACCAACATTGGAAAACAGTTTGCTAATGTTGCCCGGTGAGAAAAGGGAGAAATGTTGGGAAGTAATGTCAACAATCTTCCAAAAGGTGGCAGCCAAGGACCTCTCAGTAGAAAAAGATAAGAATATGTTGTTGAATGCATGTTGAAAACCAGACCAACAAAGCAAATAGTGCTGCAGAACAGCGTTATCATGCAAATGAATCATGATGGAACACGCTTCATGTCAGTACGATTTTTTGAAAACAGTTTCACATTGGTTATCGAAAAGCTTCTAGTGGCCGATCACAATTCACATTATAGAAAACATGGGGATTTCACTGTTTGTTTGAATTTCAAAAATGTGTGCTGATTTTTGCTGGCCGAATTTTTACGCTGAACAACAAGAACATCAATGTAAGCATCAAAAAACAAAAAAAAACACGCTGTGACCAAACGTTCTCCGGAATAAAATTACCACACGTTGCTTTTTCAAACTTCCAGGCGATGCGAAAAAAGCGGAAGAATACCGCAAGCAGCGCGTCGACTTTGGACGTACGTTCAATCGAGTGTTCTTCAACGGCACAGCGGGCGCCTGGCTCGACTACAACATTGCCAGCAGAACGCACAACACCGACTTCTATGCGTCGATGGCCGTGCCGATGTACGCAAACTGCTACGATCAGCTGGACACGCCGACCACCAGGGATGTGTTCGCGTTCATGAATGTTCGTATGCATGCAGTCATTGTACGGAACGCGAATTGCACTAAACTTTACACCACAAAGTGCTTGTATCCGAACAGACAGCCGGGTCCAGTCCGCCTGAGTGTCCAGCTAGCATGTGGTGTCCTATCCCGCATCCTTTGAAATAGAAGTGGCAACCTCCACACTCGGCTTTTTGGGCTACTTTTATGTCCGGGACACGATCACCGCGCGCGGGACGCCCAGGCGGACAGCACATCGGACACCTGTTCGGACACCTTTTTGGTGTGTTGGAGTTACAGTGTTTTCCATTCCATGTCAATCTAAAACAGTAAGAAAATTTTGACTTCGGAATGCGACGGTTTATCGACTCATCGGTGTGGCACATGCTCTGGATGTCAAGTTTATTGAAATATTTGTAGATAATATTGTACTGCTTTCGGTATATTTTCCCCGTGTTTTTCAGTCCTCTGGCGCTTTCAAGTATCCGAGCGGCGTTCCAACGTCGATGATTGACACCGACCAACAGTGGGACTTTGCGAACGGCTGGGCACCACACAATCACATGATCATTGAGGCGCTGCGAAAGGCGAACGATCCGCTGCTGCAGGTGTGTGACCTTCGCTTGTAAAGCACACTGCTTGAGTTCACTTTCTGAGCTTCAGAGTTCACTCCGTGAGTTTTAACTTTGCAAAATTTAACGTTAAAACAACTTTTCAATCATGCGGATGCGCGAGCGAGCGTCAGCGAGCGGACAGCGCATCACGCATTATATGAGCCGTTTTCCCCTCGCGCGCGTTTTTCAAACTTTCTCGCTGCCCTGCAGCGAGCATAGTATAAGCCACAAACTTGGTTCTGTGCACACGAAACGAACACCCAAAGTTGTGCTTGGAGCCGCGAAAAAATTTTCATCGGACGATTTTTCATACGCTCTGGACACGAAAAACCTATTCTGAAAATCGTGTTACTTCTTTCTCTTTCTATTTTTTTTTTCTGGTATGTAATCAACATGTGTGCGCCCTTTCAGTTTTTACCTGCGACACTTTCACAGTCGAACAAAAATGTTTCCTGGGGTAATTCCATACGGAGATTTTGAAAATTGGGTTAATTTTTTACCCAGACCCTGTTTTTGGGTAAAAATTGGGCATTTTTAAAAGTTCGCAGGGTTTTCACCTGGTTTTAAGTGTGCGCCCTTTCAATTTTTACCTGCGACACTTTCACAGTCGAACAAAAATGTTTCCTGGGGTAAGTCCATCCGGAGATTTTGAAAATTAGATTAATTTTTTACCCAGACCTTGTTTTGGGTAAAAAATTGGGCATTTTTAAAAGTTCGCAGGGTTTTCACCTGGTTTTAAGTGTGCGCCCTTTCAATTTTTACATGCGACACTTTCACAGTCGAACAAAAATGTTTCCTGGGGTAATTTCATCCGTAGATTGTGAAAAAAATTTTGCCAGGGCATTTTTTTCGTCAAAATTGTGCATTTTTTACAGTTCGTAGCATTTCGACTGGGTATCAGCTTTTCACTCTTACAAATTTTGTCTGAGCTGCGAAAAATAATAGGAAAAAGGTCTAGTCCGTAGGAATTCAATGCGCTGATCACGGATTTTGGGTTAGTTTTCTTACGTGAGCAACTTTAGAAGCTGAATCGTGACGATTTCGAGCGAATCGGCCGTGGAAATTGGCGAAATCGGTCTAGAAACGAAAAACAAGAAAAGGGTGTTTTCCAGGGTAATTCAATGCGCTGATCACGGATTTTGGGTTAGTTTTCTTACATGAGCAACTTTAGATGCTGAATCGTGACGATTTCGGGCGAATCGGCCGTGGAAATTGGCGAAATCGGTCTAGAAACGAAAAACAAGAAAATGGTGTTTTCCAGGGTAATTCAATGCGCTGATCACGAATTTTGGGTTAGTTTTCTTACGTGAGCAACATTAGATGCTGAATCGTGACGATTTCGGGCGAATCGGCCGTGGAAATTGGCGAAATCGGTCCAGAAACGAAAAACAAGAAAAAGGTGTTTTCCAGGGTAATTCAATGCGCTGATCACGGATTTTGGGTTAGTTTTCTTACGTGAGCAACTCTAGATGTTGAATCGTGACGATTTCGGGCGAATCGGCCGTGGAAATTGGCGAAATCGGTTTAGGAACGAAAAACAAGAAAAGGGTGTTTTCCAGGGCAATTCAATGCGCTGATCACGAATTTTAGATTAGTTTTCTTACGTGAGCAACTCTAGATGCTGAATCGTGACGATTTCGGGCGAATCGGCCGTGGAAGTTGGCGAAATCGGTCCAGAAACAAAAAACAAGAAAAGGCTGTTTTCCAGGGTAATTCAATACGCTGATCACGAATTTTGGGTTAGTTTTCTTACGTGAGCAATTCTAGACGCTGAATCGTGACGATTTCGGGCGAATCGGCCGTGGAAATTGGCGAAATAGGTCCAGGAACCAAAAACAAGAAAAGGGTGTTTTCCAGGGTAATTCAATGCGCTGATCACGAATTTTGGGTTAGTTTTCTTACGTGAGCAACTCTAGACGCTGAATCGTGACGATTTCGGGCGAAACGGCCGTGAAATTTGGCGAAATCGGTCCAGAAACGAAAAACAAGAAAAGGCTGTTTTCCAGGGTAATTCAATGCACTGATCACGGATTTTGGGTTAGTTTTTTTATGTGAGCAACTTTAGAACCTGAATCGTGACGATTTCGGGCGAATCGGCCGTGGAAGTTGGCGAAATTGGTCCAGGAACGAAAAACAAGAAAAGGGTGTTTTCCAGGGTAATTCAATCCGCTGATCACGAATTTTGGATTAGTTTTCTTACGTGAGCAACTCTAGATACTAAATCGTGACGATTTCGGGCGAATCGGCCGTGGAAATTGGCGAAATCGGTCCAGAAATGAAAAACGAGAAAACGGTTTTTCCAGGGTAATTCAATGTGCTGATCACGGATTTTGGGTTAGTTTTCTTGCATGAGCAACTCTAGATACTGAATCGTGACGATTTATGGCGAATCGGCCGTTGAATTTAGCGAAACCGGTGCAGAAATGAAAAACAAGAAAACGGTGTTTTCCATGGTACTTCATTACGCCGATCACGGCTTTTGGGTCAGTTTTTCTTTTGTGAGCGATTCTAGGTACTGAATCGTGACGATTTTGGGGAATCGGCCGTAGAATTTGGCGAAATCGGTCCAGAAACGAAAAACAAGAAAAGGCTGTTTTCCAGGGTAATTCAATGCACTGATCACGGATTTTGGGTTAGTTTTTTATGTGAGCAACTTTAGATACTGAATCGTGACGATTTCGGGCGAATCGGCCGTGGAAGTTGGCGAAATCGTTCCAGAAATGAAAAACGAGAAAACGGTTTTTCCAGGGTAATTCGTGCTGATCACGGATTTTGGGTTAGTTTTCTTGTATGAGCAACTCTAGATACTGAATCGTGACGATTTATGGCGAATCGGCCGTTAAATTTAACGAAACCGGTCCAGAAATGAAAAACAAGAAAACGGTGTTTTCCATGGTAATTCATTACGCCGATCACGGCTTTTGGGTCAGTTTTTCTTTTGTGAGCGATTCTAGGTACTGAATCGTGACGATTTTGGGGAATCGGCCGTGGAATTTGGCGAAATCGGTCCAGAAACGAAAAACAAGAAAAGGCTGTTTTCCAGGGTAATTCAATGCACTGATCACGGATTTCGGGTTAGTTTTTTTATGTGAGCAACTTTAGATACTGAATCGTGACGATTTCGGGCGAATCGGCCGTGGAAGTGGGCGAAATTGGTCCAGGAACGAAAAACAAGAAAAGGGTGTTTTCCAGGGTAATTCAATCCGCTGATCACGAATTTTGAGTTAGTTTTCTTACGTGAGCAGCTCTAGATACTGAATCGTGACGATTTCGGGCGAATCGGCCGTGGAAATTGGCGAAATCGGTCCAGAAATGAAAAACGAGAAAACGGTTTTTCCAGGGTAATTCAATGTGCTGATCACGGATTTTGGGTTAGTTTTCTTGTATGGGCAACTCTAGATACTGAATCGTGACGATTTATGGCGAATCGGCCGTGGAATTTAGCGAAACCGGTCCAGAAATGAAAAACAAGAAAACTGTGTTTTCCATGGTAATTCATTACGCCGATCACGGCTTTTGGGTCAGTTTTTCTTTTGTGAGCGATTCTAGGTACTGAATCGTGACGATTTTGGGGAATCGGCCTAAAAAACGAAAAATGAAAAACCTGAGTTGTCCGGGGTTTAGAAGAATGTGTGACCAACGAATTGTGATTTTGGTCCGACCTTCGGGGCTTATGTAAAAGTCAGAATATTATCTAAAAATGCGGGAGACGCATATAAAAGGAGGAATATGGCCTTGTGTAAGCAGTGAAAGACTTGGCTCGACAACGCTTTTCAAGTCTCTGATGTGGTACACACGGATACAAGTACATAAGGGTCATATTTTTGCGCCGCGTTTGTTTGTTTTTTTTAAGCACGCCCCCCCCCCCCACCGATTCCGGAAACCCGAAGGTACCAAACTCCGGTGGGATTGGGGAATGGACGGCTTACCATCCCGTGGAACCAATACCCTCGGCACGTGAGGGGGACAGCCTATAAGCCCCGCTCTGTCCTGGGGGCACCATTGATCTTAGCCCGATTTCGGTTTCGGTGGCCTGCGGTCGCTATATCCCCGGAGGGCAGCGAATCCGAAAGTTTTCGTTTTCGTTTTCGTTTTGCTGAAAAGCGTAAAACTTTGAAGTTATTTTTTAATTGTCCGCTTCGATTTAATCTAAAATCACGCCATGTGCGAAATTCTGTAAATTCTGTGCAAAAACAGAACAATCAGAGATTGCAAAACATTGTTGCATGTAGCTTTTTCGTTGTTGTTAACGTACGCACCGCTGTGTACACACCAGCACCAGTGACAAAAAGGAGTTGTCTTCCGTTGATTTTCACCTTTTTTACCGGTGTCACCTTCAACTAGTGTGGCAGGATAAACCGTCTGTCCCGTGAGTCATTGCGTTTGCCACAGGAGACCTTGCGTTCCGCAATGCTTCTGCGATACAATTTGTCCTGGACAAACCAGTGTCAGCGAGCTAAAGTCTGATTGTTATTTTAGTAGTTTTAGTGGTCGCTAAATGCCCGAAATCCGCAAATGTGAAAGGTCATTTGTCTACAATAATACAAAGTACGAGGGTTGCCATGTGCAACCGAAATCATAAATAAACGCGCAAAAATATGACTCTTATGTACTTGTATCCGTGTGTACCACATCAGAGACTTGAAAAGCGTTGTCGAGCCAAGTCTTTCACTGCTTACACAAGGCCATATTCCTCCTTTTATATGCGTCTCCCGCATTTTTAGATAATACACAACCAGAATTTTATTCCATCCAAAAGTCAAAGCCTTGAAAAATCATATGCTGATTATTATTTTAATGCTTCTTACCGCAATGATGCGTTGCTGTTGCTGTTGTGCGGAAGCATTGTGCTGCCTGAACGCCTGTTGTTGGTGCATTGGTCGGTCAGAGTAGTTCGGCAGCTGGTGCTTGTCTGATGGCGCAAACTGCAATCCCAGCGGCGCAGCATTCGCGGTCTGTTGTTCCATCGTTGGCAGTCTCGTTGTGCTTTGCAGTGAGTGTCGATTGTTTTGCTGCTGCTGCTGTCTGTATTGGTGTTCGTATTTGAATGTTTGCAGCTGTATGTGGGCGCCCTGACTGAGGAACACGTGCTCGGTGCCAATCGCCCACTGGTTGGACACGTACGGCAGATCGCTGTCATCAACCGCACGCAGGTAACAGTCGAGGATGAGCTGTGGTTAGTTTATCAATAAATCAATCAACGAATCGACCAATTTTTCAACAAATAACTCAATCAGCCGACCAATCATTTAATCAATCCAATCAATCCATCAATCATACCTTCGTCAGTTCAGTCTTGCATTTGCCACCGTTTGCAGCCGTCAGTACCGAACTGCCGGCCGGGTAGTAGCGAGCGATCAAAAATCGAAATTGCCGATTGAAATCGTCAAAACCGACGACATACGGCAAGCCGGAGCAGCAGAGATGCGCGGTGGCGAGCACGTCCAACCGGTGCAGCTGTCTGCGCACCGTGTCGCTGTCGAACATGCACGCTTCGAATTTCGTGTTAGACTGAAAGTTTTTTTGTGGTCGAAATCATAAAATGCTTTCTGGAACATGGTAGGCTAATACAAGAAAGTAAAACAGGAAGGACGTTCAGCAAGCACTTGAACAAACCAACCTTGACACATTGCACGAACTGAACTCGGGTGTTTTGAATCGTTTGCAACATTGAGTCAAATTGCGCAAAGAAGTCTTGCGCAAATGTTGACGTCTGGTACACTGAGGAAATGCCCAAACTGGCCGGCAGTACTGGACGTCGTCTGAAAAACAAAAAAAATGCGGTCAGGACACCCGGAAAAAATGGTGCACTGTTGTATTTTACTCAATTTTTTTGCAAAACAGTTGTAATTTTTTGAGGCTGTCTTTTGTTACAGTGTTGCATTCTGACACTAACAAAACTTCAACCACCGAAAATGCAGCTATCCGTCCGTAAAACATTATTTTTCTGTGATGTTTTGACAATGTCGGCCAACCTCGCATGCGGCGCGGTGGGATTGGCGGTTGTCGCTTTCTGTTGCACCACCCGCGGCGTCGTCGGCTCCGTCTCCGCGTCAGCGACGTCGCTCGCAAACAAATACGCGACGAACCCGAAATTGCAATGCTGCTTCGCGAACAGGTTCACTAAATCTTGGTCGAGGTGATTTCGATTGAGGCTGAGAAAATCGGCTGCTTCGTATTTAACGTCGACGGCAGAGGTGTCACTGAAAAGAACTTTATTGCAACCCAATTATTTCTTTCCCATATTTTGGGCCCCCGTACCTGCCTTCCTTGCACATTTTTACCCCTTTCCCCAACCACAAAAATTCGAAAAAATTCAATTCATAATCGAACTCTCTGACGAACGTGTACTGCACACAACACCCTAAATTCCGCTTCCCTACTCTCATATCATAAATTACCTATTGAAAACAATAGGCAATGAAGCACCTGAAATGGTTGACTAGAAACGAAGGTGGCGAACGTTGGTGTACGTTTGTGAGGCCGCTGCTGCTTGCGTACTGAACACAGTCGTCGTTGTCGGCGCTACAGACGCTGCTGCGACCGTGGTCAGGTGTGGTGATGCTGAAGAAAGAACACTGTCAGCAACACAGTTTTCTGATCAACAACAGCGCTTTTGTCATTTGAAGTCAATGCTAACTCACCCATTGCCCCGCAGCTGCGCGTGAATCGTGTTAAGCAGAGTTTGAGTGCTGCCATTTGCACTGTTGGTTTCTTCATTCAGCAGCTGCATGAGACCGCCATTCTGAAATCACAAATAGGAAAAATGAAAAGCAAGTCACAAGACGTAACGAAAACAAAACTGGAATACAAAATATAGGCAATTGGCTGCATCGTAATGCTACCGATCATTCAGGGAAAATCAATAAAACGGGACCGGTGAAAATAGTGCAGTCGCCGACGTCGACTGTATCGGCAGATTCTCAACAAACAGCAGCTTCTCCGCGATCTCTTCGTCGATCATCGACTGTTGCAGTTTGGCAAACACGTGCTTTCGATAAAAGTCCGCCAGTTTTTCGTGCGCCGCATTCACACAGAACGTGTCGAACGTGTTCTGCTGTAAAACGTGAGTTGAGTCAGTAAAAAAATGTGGTTGATCGTGTGTGTTTGCCATGTCGTTGTGGCTACGCAATATTGGACGATAAAACTAGTAAACGAAGAAAAGAAGTGGAACAACTACGGTATGGCCGATTAAACATGGCAGCTTTTTTCAGGGCTCAAGGAGCGCGCGAATTTTGAATAAACGAAAAAAGATGTTCAGAAACCAAATTGCGTGCCAAATTTGACGTGTTTTTGAAAACTAATGGATTATCCGCGCTATTCTGTACATTCTTTCTCCCTTGCACGCATGATTGGGAATTATGTTGGCATTTTTGAAAAAGACAACTCCTAGTCTGCGACTGATCCCGCCTTGATGGACTGCCTCATTTATTCGGCCGTACTGTACTTTGTTTGTATCCGGAAATCCGAAGACGTCGAGCACAGAGACGAACGCTTCCGACGTCACCGAGGATGGAGAGCCGGGCGACTTTGACGTTGTCATGCCAATCCCTGACACGGTGGTATTGTTCATTTTGTTTTTTATTTTGTTTTGGCTAAGAAGTTATGAAATTTTCGATTTAGGGTGTTTGCCGTTTTAGGAGGGGTTGCACTTGGCAAGCTGCTCATACAGGAGTCGAAACAGAATCTCTGACAAAGTGCCTTGATTGCTTCACTGCTGAGCGTCCGTTTACCAAAAACTCGGTCTACTCTACTTTGCACTCTGCACTTTGCAGTCTCTGGATGACTAGCCGTTCTGGTTGTAAAATGACTGAACGGAGGACGAACCTGAATCCTGCACCGAGCCTTCGCCATCCGAACTGCTGACGGCCCCGTTTGAAGTGCCGTTCAGTGCGGCGTGCTGTTGTATGCGGTCGACGCGGGTGTGCGCCACGGCCGGCACCGCCGTCTGAATGCTGTTGACCCGTCTGACCACCGCGTTCACGCAGCGGCACATCAGACTGCGCGCAAGACAGTCGCGCCCGTGGTTGGCCTGCAACAGGAACATGGGAAACGTTGAAATTCTGAATAAATGAAGTTGCTGAATTTCGAAAAAAAACGAAATTTGTGCTAGCTGGTATTTTAATAAGCAGAATCTAACCCAATAAATCACAAGAATTGAGTGCAAGCAGACCATTTTGAATATTTTAGTCAAGTAAAAGACACTCAAGCTTAAAAAAATTGAAACACTTTTAGCAAATCCGAACCGTGTACGCGGAAATGCCCGTTCGTACTCGTTGTCCTTTCACCATTTTTGTCCGTTGCGTCAACGCACGGTAGAACGTCAATCCAGACAAACCAAGAACGGCGGCAACTGATTCAAGCTCTGAAAATTTCTGATTTATCGCGAAAACTGTGATATCAACATTTCCACAGGCATTTGGTTCTCCGACTCAAAACGCGCATAGAGATGTAAACAGTTTCATGCTTGTCGCGGGAATCCAAAAGTAGTGAAGTGACCCGTGTCACTGAGATACGGTTGAGTCACAAGGGTCATATTGAATTACGCGCATCAAACATGCAACTGATTTCCTTCCGACGTCTGCAAACGCACTGAGTGGCAGACCGAAAAGAAAAGATGCTGCACACGCGATTTCAATGTGATGTTTCAAACAGTCATAAAAACATAAGTAATTATGCACAGTGTTGGAATTATGAAGTAATTATGCACGGTAGAACTTGTTAGCCTATAAGGTGTTTATCTAGAATTTGTGAGAAATCGTGTTTTGGAAAGTGCGCGGTTTTCATACAATCACCTTACCTTCTTGTCCATGTACGTCCAATTCTCCACCCACTGTGTGTGTATCATCAAATCTGACATTTCCGAGTAATAAAATTGCCGCCAACACACGCATTATATCGCTGAACGGAATGTCCAATGTCTGTAGCGCTCGTCTGAACGTACAGAACAAGCGTGCGTTTAGCGCAGCGGCAGTACGCTCCGCGTCAGTTGGCTCGGTCGGTGGTTCAACCCCCGCCGGCGACAAATACGCGAGTGAAGAGACGGAATGTTGGGCGAGGTGATACTTTACTGAAATTGGAATGGTTGATCATCATGTTGGTTGGCTAAGATTCGACCAATCGATCGCCAATCAAAAGACAACTGACAAGATTTAAACCGAAGCATTATTCTGTCATTCGTTTCCACGATGACTGCCAACCAAACTTTGCAAATACAAACATACTCCGCTCTTCTGCTGACAGTCCGTCGAGAAGTTGATAAAAGATGTGACAGTTCTTATCTCCAACATTCGCTCGCCGCACAACGTTCATGAAATCAGTGAAGCAGCAGTTCAGTCGTGTTTTCGACGGCACACCATCGCTGACGCACAGCTCGTAAAGAATGGCCTGCGAAAAAGGTGATAAGGTAGGGAATCGATAAACCCCGATTTGTAAAACGTTCACTGTGATCTTTAGTAATCCTGATCGCCTTCACCCGGTAGCCGATCCAGATATCGTACTTATCTGTGAAATTTTGAAACTCTACGAAACCAACTTCTGCTGACAATCCAACTGACCATTTTGCTCGCCGCTCGGTGTTCGCCCGACGCCGCGTAGCACATGGCGTTCAGAATGGTCAACGCAGCGTCGATGATCCTGAAGTTCTCCGACTGCAGTGCACCAATGCCACCGATGGTGGCGTGCAACTGGCTGAGCAGTTGGCGGCACAGTTGCGATTTACCGCTGCCGCTGTCACCTCTGAAACCGCATGCGTTCTACCATCAAAAAGCAGTTACCACCGGTGAGCAATGAACTTGAGCTTCGGGCTCACGGGACCACCGTTTGTTTTCATTCTGTTGGATCTTCTGGACGGACAAACGATTTTCTGCACAACGTTGAGTTCAACACTCACTGAAACACGACCGATTGCGAGGCGTCCGTCTCGCGGAGTGACACGGCGATTTCGTGCGCCAGACGTACGACTCCTTGGTTGGCACCGGACGCTGGCTGTGCCTCGGATGCGCTGTCGCACGTGAACGGATTCACGAACAGCGACACTGGACCGAGGTCGAACTGAACGCAAGAAATGAAGGAAATGAATGCCCTGAGAACCGAGTGTGACAATAAAAAAACACGTTTTCGACTTTGAGACCGCTCTGTGACCAGTTTTGAATTTGTAACCAGTTGGAAAAACCATTCTAAATCATGGATTGGTAATCATGTTCTGCCAAATTTTGAACACATACATTCAGCGAACAGCTTCAATGAATTTGAAATTTTGTATTGAAAACAACACCAATTGTCACCGTACCCAGTAAGTGCCCAGTTTGAACGCCCTATCCAGTTGCGCAGCGATGCTCGTCTCGTTCAGCGGTTCGCAGAGTCGAGCGACGAACTTGCTCGCCGTCCCTGAGAATCGGCGTGCCTGTGCGCGATAAGAGGGCGGCGGTGATTTCAGTTGATTCAATCGTGACTGGTTATTGTTGAACTGCGCGTGCTGCTGGTGTTGCGGCACGACATTCTCATTGTCCATCGTCACGGCGTGGCTGTTCATCAGTTGCAGTTGCATTTGCTCGCGATTCAACAGCGCTGGCGATTTCGGCGGCAATGGCGGCGGTTGATCGCTGGCCGGCCTTGGAATCGCGCATGGCGACTGCACAAAACCGGAGGCCCCTTGCGATATATTTTGATGAGCAGTGCTGTGGTTGAACGACGTTGGTTGCGGTTGTTGCCAGTGTTGATCGTTCATTGTTTGATCGGTGTATTGGAATGTCCGCTCCGGCTTCAATGGAGCCTGCTGAGGCTCGCTGCTCGTTGGAGAGAGGTCTGAAGGTTTTTGGTGTGTATTTTTATGTCAAAAATTATAGGTTTTTATGTCCATTTTACCACAGAATTTATAATGGATCGAAAACGGTGTGTAACTTTATAGCATTTGGTTTGCTAAATTTGCTTGAAACGCTGATTTGAAATACGCTGAATATGGAGTCCGACGCCAGATTTATTGCGAAACCGCACATTTTCATGTGCATCTTCAGTCATTCGATACTTTATGCAAAAAAATGATTTTCTCATGCGTTTCCATGTTTTCTTGCTGAAGCCAATAAACCGTTATGACCAACTGTGTGAAGTAAATAAACTTTAAAAGTTTTGAACTGGTAATTGTTCAACAAATATCGCACAATATTCGCAGTTGTGCACGCTACGGGCGTTCATTGGGTTGCGCTGAAATGCACTACAGCGTGATGATCTTACAAATAAAAAACGCTTTTTTATTGGGCGTGCACACTTTTTCTGCATACATTTTTGTATTACAGACGCATGATTTTGTTAGGCGCACATCAAGGAAGGCACAGATCGTCAAAACTATAAAATTGCAAGATCATAAATTTCTGCGTTAAACGTCGCCGCGCAATCTGGCTGGCGGTTAGCGTGTGAACGAGCGTAGATATGCGGAATAACAAGAAATCAAAGTATAAAAAGTAATCTGCTCAAAAGCAAAGCAATACAAAAATATTCTGACACTTTGCCGCCTGTCTTTGTGAAAATGAGACAAAAACAATTTGAAAAAAAGGACGGGGAAAACGAACATGTTCTTGGCGGCAGAGGAGGTTTCCACTTGAGTTCCTGTTGCTGATATTTCTGTTGAGTCTGTAGTTGATGTTGCTGTTGATTGTGCAGTTGCTGTTGCAGATGTTGCACTTGCTGATGCGATCGTTGCTGTTGCCGTGGTCGCTCGGGCGCGCACACGTTGGCGCTGCTCATTTGCCTCCGTGGCTGCGCGTGCACTGGTGCCACACTCTGGCCAGTCCATGTTGGTGAACCATTGGCGTTGTTCGACGAAAACAAAGCGCCGTGCGACTGTGACATCGTGGACATTTGGTGTAGATTGTTGCTGGTGATGCTCGGTTGCTGTTGTTGCGGAAGTTGAGTGTTTGGTGCGAACGTGGAACGCTGCCACGCGAACGCCATCTGATTCGGACTGTAGCTGCTGCTAGTGAGCGTCGGTGTGTTTGAGTTTGAGCTGTTGTTGTTGTTGTTGTTGTTGTTGTTGTTGTTGTTGTTGTTGTTGTTGTTTGAAAGAGTGCACCCGTTGCTCAGTCGGTAAGCGACGGTCGACTGGGCGCTTGGCACGCTGTGTCGCACGGTCGGTCTGCGAAACTGCGCACCCGTGGGAGCGGCCGCTGTGCACGACTGTGGGAACGTGTTGTTGTGGTTGTTGTTGTTGTGGTTGTTGTTGTTGTGGTTGTTGTGGTTGTGGTTGTTCTTCTGCGGCTGTTCCTCTGGTGACGGCGAGAAATTCCAGCGAATCGCGTTGTTGCTCGTTCGGTGTTGTTGAGCGAGAGTGGCGTCGTCTGACAGCAGGTTCGGCGACGACTGGTGGTGCAGTTGGCCGGGCTTGGGCGGCAGACTTTCTGAAGTTAGAACAACACGCTGATTGCTTGTACAGTTGAAATTCGGCACACGCTGATTGGTCGGGTGATTGTGAACCAGCAGTATAAGTTTCAAATTATGCAAAATACGCGCAACAATGCAAATCATATCATTTTTTCAATCACTGAACTAACCCATAATGAATTTTGTGCAAATTCCTCATCGAACAGCAAGTTACCTACCGTATCCAGATTACTGTAACTCAACCGTACCCCTTCTTTGTCGGCTTCTACCCTGTACTCAGCTTGCTGGCACGGAACTTGTTTCCCTGTGCATTTTGCGTGACGCCCCACCGCAAATGTCCCGAACAAAACCGAATAGAAACAGAAACACTGACCGCACGGTGTGAGATGCGCGCTGGACGGCATGTTCTGCGCGTCACTCGTGGTCGCTGGTGACGTCATGTCGGTGCGCAATTGCTGCAGTTCACTGGTCAGCTGACGGATTTGCACACGAAGCGATGACACCTCCTCGTTTGGCGGATTCGTGCCGCTCGAATGGCTGCCCCGCTGCTGATTCGCTGACGGGTCCACTGGAATGTGACACATGATAATTGAAGAAATTGGAATTTTTTTATCAAACGGTTGTGACCTATGAGAATGCACGAAATATGCTGCTGACACTATGATTGGCTAATACTGATGATAAAAACCAATCAGAGTCATGCTCAAAGTGAAGTCAGTTGGCTGGTTGCGCATGGAAGGATGTTCTGATCCTTTTTTTCTTTTTTACTTCGTAAAAAAAATTTAAGTTTTTGAAAGTCATCTGAACTTTTTTGTTTGTTGATTAATCGCCATGCTCAAAACCGTGATGCATGCTGAGAGTCCAAAATATATTTAATTTTTCACTGTTACAGCAATATACCCGCAGTATAATTATCACGCAAAACATATTTTTCTCAAGTATGCGCATAAAAATGTGTCCCAAATCTGCGCAAAGCGCTTTTTAAAGCGATAAAACAAATCGCGCGCTGCAGGATTTTTATGACAGCAAAAAAATTGCGATTAACAAAAATTCGAAAATTATGACTTTGTCACTAAATCTGTAAAGAACACACTGTTTTTGCTTTCTTTCGAGAAATTTCGCTTGTCTTGAAACTGACTGTAAAATTTGTGAACTTTTTACGTTGGTTTATGTTCTGTATAAATCAGTTTTACCTTCAATGCTGGTTGAGAAATCCGATTTGACCATGGCCAAAAGAAAAAACACGAAACTGTCGAAATAACAGTTTTGCGAATAAAAGAGTTTTATTGTCTCGTCATTTTCGATTCTTCCAGTGAAACGTTGTCAAGGTGCAATAGACCTATAAAAGATGTCGATTGGGCGAAAATTCAAATCAAGCACGCTGACTGGATACCGCAGTGTTCGTTCGCACAGTTAAAAAAGGCGAGCACAATGCGTGTGCAATTTCTCTCACATTCGAACCAACCGTCACAACAACAACCCATCGAAAAATAATCCAAAACGACAGCGTGTTTTTCCAGCCACCTATGGTGATTTCGTTTTTGTTATGTTTATTTTCATGCAAATACGAAAAACAAAAACGAAACTCCATCGTGGAAAAAAATCATGAATAAATCAAAACAGTCCAAAAGGCGCCTTCGAATGATTACAAGGGCACCAAAAAAATTGGCATCGACTTCGGCGGGAAAGTTTTGTTTTTGAAAGAAGCAATAATAACAAAACCGGTGGGTGGGTGGCGGTTTGAAAGCTTCCTCCAATAAATGCAAACGACGATACGTGTGCAAAAAAACCGGTTGTCCGAAAAAAAACAGTCAAAATTTATGAGAAAAATGCAAACAAATTGAGCAACATGAGCATGTGTTGAAAAACTAAAGCTGCACGGTTTGAATGATTGCGTGCAGCTGGGCTGATTCGCTGCATAAATGAAGCCATAACCATAAAATTTGGCATTTAATAAAACGTGCTGCAGTTTGCGGTTGACGCCGGACTGAGGGCACTCCATTTGTTGATCTCACACGTTATAACAAAATAAGCGAACCGCCGTAATCCAACCACTTACTTTGCAGTTTATCCCTGATAAATGACCTATAAACTGAGCTTACGCGCTGAAAATGGCAAAATTCATTCCAAAAACCATTCCTAAATCCATTCCATGCCAAAATATCATGTCATATAAAGCGAAACTGCGTTGTGCTGCGCTTGGTTTTTCTGCATTGTTGAAAATTGTTTTGAAAAATCCAAATTTTACGATTTTGGCACGGCATGGAATTTGGAACGGATTTTGGAATGTATTCTAGCATTTTTTAGCTTGTGTTAGTGAACAATCGACAACGACAAAAAATGACAACAGGTACAGTAACTAACTTGAAATGGAAACGCAAACAACGTTGATTATTTATTCTCTTAGCTTGATTAGAATATACAGCCAAATAACTACATCATGAAAACTTTTTGATGAAATGAACCCGGAGATATCCAGGAAAACAAGCTGCAGAAAAAGCGGAAGAAAGTCCATGGCAGGAGCTGAAACTGAAGGTTTGGAATGGAACAGCAATCCCAACGGCTCACCCAGCTGAATCAAGCCTCATTCATTTTTTGGTACAAAAACATGACCCAACATACAAAAACAGCGTTCAGTTAGACACAGGAAAAAGTTTGGTATTGATGATACTGGTCAGATATGAAAACATAAATCACTCCCAAGCCAAAGCCGTGAATACAGCAAGCTGGTAAGATCTAAACAAAAGTTGGTTTGATACTTTTTACGTCATTTCACTGTAATTTGTTGCTTGCATTCAAGGCTTCACCTGGGGTATCGTGCCAACTGTTCGGTGTGTTGCCGTCGAGGCAGTTCAGTACCGAAAAGATATATGAAAGGAAAAGATGGTATGTTATTTCGTTTGGAAGGCACATGCACAACAGCATATAAACACGAAAAACACGGAAAAACTCTTTTGCAGCAAGGCGAAAACTGCTGTGCTGATGATCAAATGAACATGATAAGCATCTCACTCTCTCTTTCACTTGGAAGACGAAACAACTTTTGCGCCGAAAAACACATTGTAAAATGTGTTTACAAGTTTTTGTATGTTTCTTCTTCTCATCCTCCTTCTCTGTATGTGTGCGCGCGCGTATACAAATAAACTGGTACGAAAATAAAATGATATATCTTTGAAAACATGGTCATTTTCACTGTATTTTGCAATATTGCGAATAGTATAATGTTAGTGATTGAGCTGAAAGACGCTTTTCACAGTTTCGATGGTATTAGGTTTTGTAGCTTACTGTGTTTTTTGCAAGCGCGCCACGAAAGATGGTAATTTACAGTTGGTGAAAATGTGTTAGGACACCGTTGGGACACAAGTTGCTGGTGCGTGCAACCATGACACATTATACGATCGTGTCAAGACCAAATGTACTGCAGAATAAAATGATTCAAAGATCTTTTTGCTGTTGATTTTATGCGAACGTACTCATGCATATTCATCGAGCATTTTACGCAGTGGATTTTTATGGTCACAACTGTTTTCATGCGCACCAACCAAATCACCAAGTTTGTGCAGAGCCAATTTATTTTCAGAAGTTCATACAGTTTGCAAACTGCGTTATTCACGTGCACCAACGTGCAATGTATGTACATATATTGCATATCTCCTGAAAAGTTGTGGAAGAAAATTGTCTTCTTGCTTATCTTGTCGTGGCGATCTCTAAAATAAAAAAAACGCAAAATATTTAAAGAATGACGTTGCACATGAACATGTGCATTTTGAAGGATGCGCGCAGTTTGCTGTGAAAAATCACACGGTTTTTACTGGGTCCCCGGCCAACAAAGTCCAGAGAAAAGATTTTTCAAAAGTGCACAACAAATTTCCTGTCCTTACAGCTAGTTTTCTGTTTTGGAACTTTTGGAAACATGATATCCCCCACAAACAAAAAATAAAAAAAAACACAACAAAAAAAAAAAACCCAAAAAAACATCAACACTACCCCCACTCAATTGCTAGTTCATATACAAACCCAAATAAACCATTAGACACATGCGAAAAACTGGTCATGTTTAACATATTCAGGAACAGGAATACACGAAAAAAGTTTGCACACATACACACAATATGACAACACATTTACGCTCATTAGCCGCATTGTGCTGGAACAAACCAATTAGCGAAAGCAAAATAAAAGAAGCTGAAACTACCCTCAGTGAATAGTGGACACTGGAGTGTGTAGTAAATGCGAATTAGGTGAGCTTGTTGCTTGCAGTTTTTGAAAAGACACTCTGAAAATCTTTTGAAGCGCTTATAAACAAACTCGAATTCTTTGAATTAAATTGTTTCATGAAAACAAAAAGAAATGAAATCACAACAAAATGCACCCTGAACTCTGTGTACATGCGAGAGTGGGAAGAGAAAATATGAAAATTTCAATAACCAATAATCGAATATGTGAATATTTCAGTAATTTTTCTTTCAAACGAGTTTGATAAACGAAGATATGAATGAAAAAAACAGAATCAATCAATCGATTATGCGGGAGGGGAGGGCCAATAACAGTGCACGTTCACGCGATGCTCGCCAAACGGGCGCGCGTAAAACGGCAGAGCAAGGACGTTTCAGTTTTTTTCTGTCTCTCGAGTTTGCTCGGTCTTAAAAGAGGAGGCTTGAAATGATATTTTTAATGCAAAAAAACACCGATGTCTATGAACTTTTTTTTATCGACTGATTTCAATGATTTCTTGGTGCTGATGACCGCTCATGAGCGCATGCGTTGTTTTTGTCGGTTTTTTGTTCTGTTGCAATCAACTGCATTTTTTGTTTCTGAATCATGCGCAATTTTATTGTACCCTCAATTTAAAAAATGCACAAAACAAAGCAGCACACTGGTTGGCTGCGTCATGCCGTTCCATCCACTCAGCATTCATTTGCAACCAATGGGCTCCATAAATGACGTTCCCGATTTTGTGGACGATCCATATTGCAAAATCACCAACCGCAAAAAAGATGCATCACTTTTTATCGCTCTGTTTTTATAACGGATTCTTCAGAAAACGCAAGTCATAAAAACTCGAAAAAAAGTGGATGGGGTTTTGAAGAATTTTTGCGTGTGAAGAACTCTTCAGAAGATGCGGGGAAGGCAACAGCGGCAACAATGCACACTAATACAGTTCAAATGTTCACTTCAGTTTGAACGTGCAAAGTTGAGAGCACAATAATGCAAACAAACAAAAAGTAATATGATCTTTGGTTTCGCTCACTAAAAGGTTGCTGGCAGCAAAATCACCGTACTTTTGACAATGAAAATCGAAATGCAGCACCTTTGAAAAAATCGAAAATTCACACTGAACAAGAAGCACTGCACAGCTTTGCAAACAAAAAAGTCGCAAACAGACGCTAACGTGCGACTGTGTGTGCACGTCTGAACTCATTACGTGCTATTTTTTCCGATACTATTTTTAATATAAAAATACAGTTTTTTTGTTTGCATTAGCGTTGTATGTATGTTTCAGCTTTATTTTCGATATTATTATTCATACACAGGCATACCCGAAATCGAACTTGTTTCTTGCACCAATTGAGATTGAGCGCGAGACTTGCGATGATTGCAATGGAGCAAACAATTTTTTCGTACTACAATTATGTGCGCCTTATGTTTGTTTGTTGAATTCCCAGGCTACTGTTTTACGTTTCTGTGAGCAACTTTTACCTGATTGGTTTTGAATTTGAGTTGCGCCAGAAGACATACTGTACATCCACGTGAACACACTACATGTAGCCAATCAGCAAAACAGCTGGTGTTTTTGGGCATTTTTATTTTCAGAAATATATGACAAGCGTCACCATAATCGGTTCGGTAGGCACTGTAAACAAACTGAACAAAGGCACAGTGTTTGCTCCCAGGTTATTTTGATAGAAAAGATACTGACGCAGAGAAGACAACAAACAAATACTTTTTTTGTTGACTGTTGCTGTATCACGGTTGATTGGGAAGGACAGGGTTCGAGAAAAAAAATGCTTTTCGCTTTCATTGACACGTAACAGCTACACTGTAAATGCGGAATTTCTTGATTTTTTTTCGCCAAAACTTTGCACGGACCACGACGTGCAGGATTCATAATCAAATTTCAAAATTATCAAAATCATTCTAAAAAGCTTAAAACAAAAACTCGACATTTTTGCAGATTCAAAATCCTATACATTCTATAGCTGATAGTATTTTCTATGGAATCCCGAATTCCTAGAACCAGAATTTGTGAATCATGGTAACGTACAATGCATGACACCATGGACCGAGCGAATTTTTAGATTGTCTATAGGAAAAGTAAAAAAGTGAACAAAACCAACCGCAAAAACTGAGCGGCTGCTGATTGGGCTGGATGACCGGTAGACGACGCCCATTGCTCTGGCCAATCACGTTGCCGATGAGAAACGGGGCCATTTGATGCTGCGCGCTGATTGGCTGACATTGATTCGCCACAGTCATCTGTATGGGATCGCAGACTTGAATGATGTTATCGTTCAGAAACGGATTGTTACTGCTCGATGGTGAACTGTAGTTTGAGTTTCCGTTGGCGCACTGCAGCTGTTGAGTGAGGCGCCAGATGTCTTGTTCACTAAGCAGCACTATGTTGTCGTGTTCGTCGCCTATTTCTTCATTGCCTTGGTGACTTTGATGGTTTTGCACCGTTTCGTTGCTGTTCTCATACGCTTCCGGTTGTCGTGTGTTGTCGTCGTCGTTGTAGTTTTGTAGTTGACCACCGTTATCGTCTTGGTTGTTGTTATTGTTGTTTGCAGCCGCGTAGAAATTTGTGATTAACGGTGATCGGTGCATTCTGACTGAACGACTATCGTCTGAATTGGAATTGGGCGCCAAATTTAAACACTGCTGCTGCCATTGTTGGGGGTTTTGGTTGCGTTGATTGTTCGGAATTTCACAATGTTGATGTTCGTGTGGACTTTCTGATTTTTGGTTGATTGCATTTTGGGTTTCCTCTGCTATTCCTTCGTCTTCCGATTCACTGTCATCCTGGTACTCGAATAAATAGCCGCCACTGTTGGTGAATTTCTTCATGTTGAGAATACAGTTGCTGTTGTGTCATTGACATCAATGGTATGTTCATTGTAAATCTGGAAAATAGAATTTTTTTTCAATTTTTTAACAGTGAAACGCACGGCTTAACCACTGATTGACTGCATTCGAGGACACAATTTCAAGGCTGGCTAAATGAAATTATCAACATTGTTACTTTTCACGTATCGAACTGTCAGCCCTCTGCGCATAATTCACGTACCGTTTTGAAGTGTGTTCTGAAACGCATTGAGGCGATAATTTAGTTTATGGCGCACACATGTGCCTCGTAAATATCACATAACACATGTATTGAAAGCATATGTGCATGAGCAGAGTTGCCCGATCATGTGCAATATTGAAAATGGAAATTTGAATGTTTCTGACATGCTAAGCTGAACTTTGAATTGAATGCATTGAAAACAGGTGTGTGCTTGGTATGATCCTGTTCTGGAGATGTTCAGATCTATACCAAACCATGTTGACAGGGTACACGTTCGAACTCGGTGCAGCATCAAAATATATTGGGTCCACCAAGAAAAAAGCCCCTTTATTACACCCAGGACTGCAAAGCGCGTGTTTTTTGTGGTTTTTCGACGTTAGGGTTCATTTTTCGAGTTTAATTTTTTCACACACTTTTAAGTCATACAAAATACTACCGAATGAACCTACAGTACGTGCGGTGAATCTGAACAAACCTACATGTACTGAGATTCACAACAGCTTCACAAATTGTTCTGAAGGTTCAATGTTTTCGAAAAAACCGTTTGGTCGCAGGCTGAACGTGTGTGGCAATTGATAAAACGCATGGAAATCTAGTTGTCATCGAAAAAAACGACGAGCCATGCAACTGGCAGCTGTGGAAATGACGAAAAAAAGAAAAATGTTCAAATGTTCACACTGCACCTGAATCATGCGTTCTAATTGGTCGCACTAGCATAATGCAGTCACTCAGCGTTTGAAACACAAAAATGTAAAAATACCGCACCGTGACGATGAGAAAAGAATCGCAGAACGTACACATTTGAAACTCAAATTAAAGCTTCAAAATATACGATTTGCTTCATGCGCTTTTGGGTGTGTGACTTTTTACGAGCATCTTTATTGTGATGATTGATTGCGTGGTGCAGCCAGACCACGAAAAACACGTTAAATTCAAAGAAGACGCGGAATCAGCCAGCAAAAATTTCTTCTTGCTTTGAATAACAAGCACTTTCGGAAGTGCAAGGGCCACACGCAAATAATATAATACTTGGAGATGAATACACACGTGTGAGGCCACAAAACGAAGGATGTTGTTGCCAAAACCATGCGCTTTGAAAGAGCTCCAGGTCAATGCTCAAACACTGACTACGGTATCTACCGTATTGTGTCACGACACGAACCAAAGCGCCTTTCTCTCAAACCACAGCGCCCTCGACGCCATTTAAAAAAGTCATGGTGTTCGTGTCTCAGATTTGTTCAAGTTTGGGCTTTCGTGCGTTTTTCCTTCAGTCAATTAAAATTAAAAGTTGCCTTTGCCATTTTGTAAATATCTGATAATATCTGCACTTGGGTTTATAGGCGGTTGGTGTGTATAACTCCAATTATCTGATAGTTGTTTGAGCGTTAATTCACTGATGGTACAGCTGATGAACAATCGTGTTGAGAACCCAAACACGAAAAAGCACGATATGTCAAACTTCTGACATTCGACAGCCACATATCAGTGCTTATCAAGCATAGCGTCTGATTGTTGTTCCCCCATTGCTTGCCCACGATTTACTTGCCCGTTGTTGCCACATACAGATACCCACATTTTCCAGTGTGTGCATACGCCAACAGAGGCATTTCCACCCGTGAACTCTTATGGTTTTCGAAGCAAAAACTTGACACACGCATTGCAGCTGAAAAGACGATTGGCTTTGTTAGTCTCCTTTTGCAGTGAGATGTAAGAGAACGCATGTATGAATTGTGGGAGCCTCTGAAATACTTCACATCTCACACAGAGAAGTTTTGCGCACTAACGCACATTGGTTAACCGTTATATGTGTCGTTCATGTGAGTATGTTCCCGTTTGCTTATTGACGGACTCGGTTATATATCACGCAAAAAGAGATAAAAACAGATCGGATCGCACGAAAACAAGTTGTTAATCTTGCCAAGTTAGGTCATCGAGGCAAAAAGACTTTTTGGCTGTATAAGAAAATAGTGCTTAAGAACTGAAGGAGTTCTTGAAAAGGACATGAACATATACACTTAATAGTACATGAAATTATGTACACTTACATTATTATGTAAATTATGTAAAAGTGTTACATACATCTGCACACGCTGTGAAACTGAAACATGAAAATTGTGATTCGATCTACGATTTTCTCACATGGAAACTCTATCTCACAAAAAAACGGACTGCGTTTTGATATGATCTCAAATACTACGGAAGTTGAACCAAACGCCATATTTAACGGGCAGCGTCCAAATTTCGTTATTTCAAAAACCCGAATACCTATTTAGCAAGCTGGTTTTCTGAAACGGACTCAACGAAACGATCTTCAGAGCGAGTTAAACTTTAGTGCAACATTAACATCTTATACGGCTCTTCGAGGGGCCTGTTCTTGGAAGCAGCTACAAAAACAAAAAAGTTCTAAAATCGTCTTGATTTGTCAAAATAATCAAGAGCCCATTGTACGGTAAGCAAGGAGCTTGAAGCCAATACTGACGGTCGTCGGTAACAGATCCACTCGGAATGGTTGCTGGCATATTCATCTTCATCTCGCAGTCAACAAGCGCATGCAAACAAAGCCACCAGTGATTCGCGATCGCCGTGTTCATAAGCACCAACCATCGATCGCGGCAAGTCTATTCAAATTTTACTACTCAAGCTTAAGCCTGTGCCTTAACCTAAGCCTGAGCCTATGCGTAAACCCAAGCGTAAGCCCAAGCCCAAGCCTAAGCCTATGAGTAAGCCTAAACCTTAGCCTAAACCTATGCCTGAGCCTAAGCCAAAGCCAAGTTCTTTGCTTGAACACTAAATCAAGCAAAGTGTCGTGATTACATTTTCGCTTTTTCGCTGCTGGTGTCTGGCGTTGATTAAGCGTAGTCGCTGAAGCAATTTCTGTACGTTTTTAGGAGAATGAGAAACTGATGACAACGTTTGCACCGCAATTAGCTAAACACTACTGCATCTAGTTGTCCATGGTGACCGTCAGAAAAATGTGCTCTTTCCTTCAGTTTTATTCACTCAGAAATTTCTTTGGTGAACACAGAAGCGCTATTGTATAGCGATTGATCACATATAGCGAAGCGCTCATATGGGCCCATCATGAGAAAAAACATAAGGGATCCTTAATTCAGCTGTATGTTTCTTTTGACCTCCTAATGACCAGAAGAAGCAAAAGTGTCAAAGAGATTGATACAGTTGAGGAGTCAGGATCAAAAGCAGAAGAAAAATGGAAGGAAAATGGAGCGCCGTTGTTGGAAATTGGTCATTTTTTGCTGGTTGAGACAGAGAGAAAAAAGTCTTTTCCTTTTGCTTGTTAGTTTAGCTGCATTATGTACGCCCAGACACGCAGCCCAGTCGCAATTACAATTTGTCCGCGCACCCCGCTTTTTAGTGCTATCGGGCAAAACTAAATGCAAAATAAGATGCGAAATGAAGACTAAGGAAAAGACGTACCACGGAGCGTGTAATCACAATGAACCAACACACGCTCATGAAAAACTGATGGCATTCATGGTCAACTTGGTGCAGGTCAAAATAGCGGCTCCCTCTGATTACGGTATTCATACGGTGGGTTCCTGAAACGATTTCAGCACAACATTATGCTGTGTCGTGGAATGATCCACGAAAGCAAACTTGAGATGTTTTTTTCTTTCGCTTTGCTGATGTTTTGTCTAAGCAATCCAGTCATGAACAGTTTCATAATACGTATGCAGCTATTGCTGACGTGGTATCATTCTATGTCTGGCTAAACGTAAATTGTAATTTTTATGCTGTTCTCACAATATCAACTATCTAGATTCTTGAAAAAATTAACAAGTGAAAGAGAACAAAGTGTCAAGAAAATTATACAGAAGAAATTCAATTATTCAAACAAAACTTTCTCTTTCCTTTCCATGCTGCATCGTGCGTTAAAAACTACGCCCTTGATTTTACCATAGCATTTGACAGGCGAGACAAAAACGAATCAAACGATTACAGAAAAGCGAGTGACCCGCTGTGAAAAGAGCACTTGCGAAACGACAAAATGTTCTCCCGTTAGGGCGAAGTTTGAGTGCGTAGTTATCTGCGTTGAAGATTTGCCACGTATGTATCTGGAACAGCGTGTTCCGCGCTAGTAAATTGTGTGGGATTTGCTTAACTGATTTCGAACTTTCCAGGAAAAGTCTTGATCTGCGTTCTGCGTTTCCGATTTGATCGTACACGAGTACACTGTACATTGCCCTCTTCTCTGCTAAAGGAGGACGAGTATTTAATTTTCTTTTTTTATACGACAGTCAGACCGTTCCTTGTTCAGTGCCCGTCAGCTGGCTTCGGAATCTGAGCGGTCACAGTGGTTGCTTGCGTCAGACAACCAATGAGCGTTAGACAAAGCTAAGCACAGGGCTGTTGACATTTTCAGGTGTGCTACAACGATGTAACGATACGTTTTGGTGAATTTACCTCAATTATCTAAAAATGCGGGAGACGCATATAAAAGGAGGAATATGGCCTTGTGTAAGCAGTGAAAGACTTGGCTCGACAACACTTTTCAAGTCTCTGATGTGGTACACACGGATACAAGCACATAAGAGTTATATTTTTGCGCCGCGTTTGTTGTTTAAAAGCTTGCTGAAAAGCGTAAAAACTTTGAAGTTATTTTTCAATTGTCCTCTTCAGTTTAGTCTAAAATCACACCATGTGCGAAATTCTGTAAATTCTGTGCAAAAACAGAAACATCAGAAATTGCAAAATATTGCTGCATGTAGCTTTATCGTTGTTGTTGTTGTTGTTTTGTTGGGATTTTTAGGCGATGTTTTTAGCCAGGGCTAACCCAGAGAAGCGTACAGAACGCCATTGAGTAGGGCGCCCATTGAGTTTTCTCTGTCATTAAGTGCCTACATACCCCTCAGCGGGCTCGATCCCCCGAGCGCACAGACTGTAGTCTAACGCACTACCACCAGGCCACGAGGGTGACAATTGTTGTTGTTGCTAACGTACGCACCGCTGTGCATACAGCAGCACCAGTGCAAAAAGTGTTGTCTTCCGTTGATTTTCACCCTTTTTACCAAACTCTTGTGACAGGATAAACCGGTGAGTCATTGCCACAGAAGGAGACCTTGCGTTCCCCAACGCCTCTGCGATACACTTTGTGCAAACCAGTGTCAGCGATCTGAAGTCTGATCGTTATTTTACTGGTTTTAGTGGTCGCTAAATGCTAGAAAAAAAGCAAATGTGAAAGTTTCATTTGTCTACAATGTACGAGGGTTGCCACTTCCAACCGAAATAAAGAATAAACGGCGCAAAAATATGACTCTTATGTACTTGTATCCGTGTGTACCACATCAGAGACTTGAAAAGTGTTGTC
>JASANC010000311.1:0-20033 GCA_030248135.1 Theristus sp. LFF4_11 | reverse complement strand
GTCTTTTTGTTGACAAAAATGTCAAAATGTGCGTGGTTATCTTCTGGTACGTGTGTGCGGTCTTTTGTCCGCAAGCCAAAATGCGGATCACTTAGCGTAAGCAAAAAAATAAGCAAAAAATGAAGTGACTCTGAGCTGAGTAGGTCTGGTTTGACTTGACGTCTTGAGGTCCGCTGAGTCATTTGTTTGATGGAACCAACCAAACACCAACAAAACGAAAACCAGCCCAACCCTGGTTTTGACGGTTTTCGTTTCAGTTCACGACACGGCAGATAAGTAGATGGATAAACAATCGCAACTTTGGATGCCATTACTTCGAAACGACAGCAGGCCATCAACCGCGAACCACACGTGTTCAGTAACATTTTTTTGAATTTTAATAAAACGAGTGAAGATGCAAGCGAGCGTCAAACCTGAGCCTGAGACAGCAAAGAATAGAACAAAAAAAATTATTTGGGATTGTTATGATTTAAAATCAAATCAAATGAAATGAAATTTATCACGACTCGGTCGGGACTGTCCGTGAACGGTGAAATACTGAAATCAGTGGTTTTCTCTGGCCATAGTTGTTCCAGAGCCGAGGGGTTGGGGGGGGGGCCGATAGATAGCTGGAGCAAATTTTCCAGATAGATAGCTAGATAGCTAGATAGATAGATAGCTGGAAAATTTTGGGGGGAGGCCGCGGGGGGCCATGTGACTTTGGGGTAGGGTTGTTAAAAAAAACAAAAATCGTCATTTTTGTTTGTTTTTTTTAAAAAATTTAAAAAAAAAAAAAAATTCAAAAATCAAAGTTGTGCTAAATCAATCAGGGAGTCCGAAGAACCACATATGATATGCAAGCGCCTCCCGAATGACTCCCGTATGGCGGAACTTTGCAGATTTTGTTTTAGTGACCTCAATTACCCCTTTTCCAAACCGTCACCATGCCTCTTCTTGTGTTTTGACCTCCAAAACGTCACTAATTGTCCCCAGCTAAGCTAATGCTAAAGTGAAGACAAACATACCGCCTTGAAATTCGATCAATTCTTCTGATGGTGTCGCGACGACACGACACGAAGCAGCAACCAGACAACGTAGCGCTTGCAAACGGAGCAGCGAGCACAATCGGACGCTCTGCGAGGCGAATCGTCACCAGTACCGTGGGCCCAAAAAAATTTTCGAGGGGGGGGGTATGGTACCGTGGGGGGGTGCCGACCAAAAAGTGAGGGGGGGGGTCCAACCTATGGTAACGTGGGACCCCCCCCCATGGGGGTCCCATGGGGGGGGGTGCATTTTTTCAAAATTTTCTGGGGGGGGGTCCACCCCCCCCACCCCCCCCATGATAATTTTTCGCTTAAATTTTGAAGGAAAAACGCTAAATTTTGCTGCAAAATTGTTGAAATTACAATGAAGATGGTCAAGTTATCATATATTCAGCTTATATTATGGACTTTATAGACAAAAAATCATGATTTTCGAAAAAAATTTTAGGGTGTACGGAAATTTTTGGGGGGGGGGGGGTCTCCGCCAGGCCAAATTTCATGGGGGTGCGGGGGGGTGTCGGCCAAATTTTCGAGGGGGGGGGGGGGTACGATGGGGGGGGGGTGCCCGGTTTTAGGGGGGGGGGGTGGCACGGTGCCCCCCCCACCCCCCCCCCCCGCCGTCCCCGGGTGCCCTGGGGGGGGTCACCCCCCCCCACCCCCCCCCCGCCCACGGTACTGATCGTCACCTTATCTGCATCGGAAATGGTAGGCTAAGCTTTGGGACGCTCAAAAACTTCATCGCAGATGTTGTCGAAGCCTAAAATCAGTCGGTAAAACGGCCCAAAATCGACTGCTAAAGGTTTTACGAGGTATAATCAAAGAAAATTTTTGTTGAACTTTCGAAAAATTGTGCCAAAATTGAGGTTTTCAGAGCATATTAGAGGAAAATTTTTCGAATTTAAAAAAAAAAAATCGGCATTTTTGTTTTTTTTTAATCACTTTTTAAAAAAAAAAAAAATTTTCATTTTTGTTTAACAACCCTACTTTGGGGGGGGGCGGTCAAAATTTTGGAATTTGATAGATAGATAGCTAAAACGCTAAAAAGCTATAAAAACAACAAAATAATGCTAAAAATACACTAAAAATCAAGTATAAACGCGTATTTTACCTAAAATTAGCGGAATTTTCAAGAATTACGACCAAAATGGTCAATTTTGGTCAAAAGTTGACTTATTTCATGTCTTCGAAGACAAAATTTTTTAGATAGATAGCTGGCTGAAAATTTTTTTTAGACAGATAATAGCTGAGCCGAAAAAACCTGTCTGATAGAGATAGATTCGAAAATTTTTTGGGGGGGCCGGCGGCCGGCCTAGGGTTAGGGGCTTTGAAAAAAAAAAAATTTTTATTTTTTTTTTGTTTAAAAAAAAAAATTTGGATTTTTTTTTCAAATTTAAAAAAAAAATTTGAAAAATTTTTCTTCTACTTTGCTCTGAAAATTCGATTTATGGCATAATTTTTTGAAAGTTCAAACCAAATTTTCTTCCCAACTTCTTTGTGTGCTTAGGTAGTCATTATTTGGTCATTTTGACCGACGTACTTAGGGTTAGGGGCTTTGAAAAAAAAATTTTATTTATTTTTTTTTGTTTTTTTTTAAATTTGGATTTTTTTTCAAACTTAAAAAAAATTTGAAAAATTTTTCTTCTACTTTGCTCTGAAAATTCGATTTATGGCATAATTTTTTGAAAGTTCAAACCAAATTTTCTTCCCAACTTCTTTGTGTGCTTAGGTACATGTCATTATTTGGTCATTTTGACCGACGTACTCCATGTTTTTCGATTTGGATGACTTCTAGAGTCAATTTTTAGCGTTGAAATGACTTAACTGAATTGAAATATCGTTTCAGAAATCGTTTTCTTGCAACTTAGAACATGTTTTTTCAGTCGGTAGGCCATGAGATGAACATGATATTTTGTTGATTGGCGTATGTTATAGGTCTACAATGGAGTTGTGCGATATATTGTTAAACAATTGGAGCGGAGATGTTGGTTAATACCACATCACACGACCGTTTTTCAGATACCCGATAACATGGCCACATGTTAAAACTTGCGTGCTGAGCTAAACTAACGTGTTAAACTTGCGTCTGTCAGTTGCCCGCAACGTGATCGCGAAATCATGGTACGTGTTTTCGATACGATGATTTGAAGAGTGGGCTCTCGCCATGTGGCAGATAGCATAGCTGGTTGAACCTGAAAGTAAGTGTCTTGGGGGGGGGGGGGCGACCGGGTCGACAGGGGTTGCCGACTTAGCTACAGCAAACAGGAATTTTTGAACACAGTCAAATTTTGGTAATTTTCTAAAGAGGAACAACTAAGAACGGTTCAATATTCAAGTACACGTCGAAAATTGTCCTGTTTTACTGTTGAAAATGCAACTTTCCCTCTATGAAATGGACATAATTTCAATAAAACACGATTTTCGCTCTTATAGTTTTCCGGATCGTTCTGAAAATAGTCTAGATGAACTCAGCTCGACGAGACGCTTCGAACAAACCTAACTTGTAAAAAATTTTTTTTTTTAAATTTTTTTTAATTTAAAAAAAAATCCGGATTTTTTTCCCCCTAACCCTCGTACTCCATGTTTTTCGATTTGGATGACTTCTAGAGTCAATTTTTAGCGTTGAAATGACTTAACTGAATTGAAATATCGTTTCAGAAATCGTTTTCTTGCAACTTAGAACATGTTTTTTCAGTCGGTAGGCCATGAGATGAACATGATATTTTGTTGATTGGCGTATGTTATAGGTCTACAATGGAGTTGTGCGATATATTGTTAAACAATTGGAGCGGAGATGTTGGTTAATACCACATCACACGACCGTTTTTCAGATACCCGATAACATGGCCACATGTTAAAACTTGCGTGCTGAGCTAAACTAACGTGTTAAACTTGCGTCTGTCAGTTGCCCGCAACGTGATCGCGAAATCATGGTACGTGTTTTCGATACGATGATTTGAAGAGTGGGCTCTCGCCATGTGGCAGATAGCATAGCTGGTTGAACCTGAAAGTAAGTGTCTTGGGGGGGGGGGGGGCGACCGGGTCGACAGGGGTTGCCGACTTAGCTACAGCAAACAGGAATTTTTGAACACAGTCAAATTTTGGTAATTTTCTAAAGAGGAACAACTAAGAACGGTTCAATATTCAAGTACACGTCGAAAATTGTCCTGTTTTACTGTTGAAAATGCAACTTTCCCTCTATGAAATGGACATAATTTCAATAAAACACGATTTTCGCTCTTATAGTTTTCCGGATCGTTCTGAAAATAGTCTAGATGAACTCAGCTCGACGAGACGCTTCGAACAAACCTAACTTGTAAAAAAAAATTTTTTTTTAAATTTTTTTTTAATTTAAAAAAAAATCCGGATTTTTTTCCCCCTAACCCTAGGCCGGCCCCCCCCCAGGCCCCCCCTAGAACAACTATGTCTCTGGCACAGAAAGAAACAACGAATGAACATGCAGAGCGCGGCGCAGCCAATGAACCAATTGTTAAAAGCGGGATCAAAACCGTCGAAATCGTGGGAAACAAGTTTTGATATTTTTTGTTTGGTTTGAATTTGTTTTGAACCAGTGGCGAAAGCGGGACCTTCGGTGAGGGGGGGGTGTTTGCCAAATTTTAGAGGGGGGTGTCATGTCAGGTGCCTTCTCGGTGAGGGGGGGGGGTGCACGGGCAGCAAATTTTCCTGAGGGGGGGGGTGTGCACTGGCAGAAAAATTACCCGTGCGTGCACGGGATCGCACGGGTAATACCAAATTTTTGCCTTAGATAGAAAAACACAGAAATTCTTGTAAAATACGGAATATTTTTTGCAAACAAGCTGCTTGTTTGGTCAGAAACAACAAAATCTATGCAGAGACAGACACAAACGTCAAGAAAAATGCAAAAATTACGGTATTTTTAGAAAAAATTGAGCTGAAAAAAATTAAAAAATTAAAAAAAGCAAAGTGCAATTTGAACGTCCCGCGTTTGAATCTGATTACGGTCACACGCACCGGCCAATCAGCTAATGCCCGAAATTATCCAGTCCGACTACATGTTGATTATCCAGATCCAGATGGACGAAAATAAAAAAACTTGTTGTTGAACGTTGAACAGGATCGTTTTTCATACTACCAATTGTTTTCAAGTGCGTCTGTCAGTATTGCTAAACTATCCCGGCTCGGTCATCAAGATGCCGTTGTCTTCACCATTCCAACCGTCATTCATGTTGCTGGTGTGCTTTCTCGCGTCCTCTGCAGCAATTCAAAGAACACCAGAGATCAAATGTTATCAGGGAAACGACAACGCATCGCAGTCGCTGTCTTGTCGAGCCGGAACAACGGCATGCTACTGGCTGAGCGTCATGGGCAACGTGGAATCGCAACATGTGCAAGCGCAGTTGCATCGTCACGCATTCGGCTGTTTTCATCGAGAAACGCGCACTCACCTGATGGTGAAACATTCTCATGTTTCGCCAATTATATTGGATATTGGTTGGAAATCCAAAGTTTTTTTCGGCATACTTTTAAGAACATGACTTTTGAAAACGACGTCTGCGACGGCACTATTGAGACGCACAACCGATGCCAATACAGCCGACTGCAATACACGTCAGCCGGTCGTCAGTCGAACGTGTATGTGTACATCTGTTGCTGCAACGTTCACAACTGCAATCAACACCCGCATCCCAGCTTCGCTCACGAAAAGATCACCCTTCCAGTAAGACTTTCGTGTCACAATATTTGCAATGCTGTTCCGACAGGCGGTACTAAACAAATTTAGGTGGAGCCTGCAAATTTACAACAGAGTGAATTGGTAATAAAAAAACTCGATTTACATTTTTTTTGTTTCTCACACTTTTAGCCACCGGCGACGGATGTGTGGCGCAGTGTTGATGGCAGCTTGCCGCCACCAATTTGTTTGAGCAACAGCAGACAGAAAACATGTGTTAGCAAGATTGACGCGCAGCAAGTTTGTGCTAGGATTGTCACGCACAATGAGAACGGTAAACATACCGTAAATCTGCAGAAAACGTTGGTAGTCGCTCACTAAACATAACCAGGGTATATAAGTGGTCATATAAATATATGCTGCGCAAACCTAACAGGTGGTCAAGCCTGAAAATCTTAAAAAACCAATCGGGTCTCGTCTCGTCATCCAAACCATTTTAATCAAATGTTGATGATAACAAATCTCTTTTTTTGGTTTCAGCTACAGCTTCAGAATACAAATGCCTGAATGATCTTGCTGAGTATCAAGGAATCTGTAACGACGACAAGTTTAATGGTCAATGGACGGTGCGAACCGCTCATCCGGTTTATTCCGCTCGATCGTTCTGCACTAAACAGCCGATTCAGTACAACAAGGTGAATGGGTTAAAATGCTTGTGTTTGTTGCGTGCTTATTAAAGTTCAAGTTTGATATAAAAACAAGGTTCTTTAAAACTGCAGTCATTCTTCGCCGTCTGCTGTTGCCGCGATCCGGTTTGCCTAACAGACGACACATCAGTGCCTGCATTTCCAAAGGGCTTCTGCGGCACTAATCGTAATGAGGTCAGACTTTCGAAGCCCATTTACCACTTTGATGTCAATGAAATCATACCTTTTTATGTGCAAATTACGCATAACTGAATGAAAACATCTCACTGCGAGCACCGAGGTTGAAAAGCGTCAATTGCAGTGTCTGTCAGCGTACGACGTTGCCATTTTAGTGCACTTTATCGTTGCCGTAGTTGCACTGCCAATCATTTGCACGATTCTCTTTTATGGCCACAAACTCATGAACCGTCATCTCTCCAAAAAGCGTTATGAGCGGCTGGTCGGTGAAACGTTTCACTTTTTTTGGTAGTTTGATAGCAAGTGTGTTTTTTTAATTTTTTTGTTCATCACGTTTTTGTGAGTGGAAGTATGATATTTGAACGCGAAATTGACTTGCATGAAAAACATTGTTCAGATTATGGACATGCTGGCGTTTTTCAATAGTAAACGTTGGATGCCAATTGATGACAAAGAGAAAAAGAAGTTCGATTACGACGAGGCGCTTGCTAATATTTATAAATGGTCGGAGAATAAAAAAGGCCACAAGGTGCAAGCATTTTTGGCTGCTGCCACATAACGAGCACAGTTTGTCTTTCGAGTTCGACACAACATGTGGAACAAAAAATACTTTTTTTTAAATGGAATAACAAACTAATTGCCTATCGATCATATGCACTCGTGTAGGGTCCAACCATACGCAGCATGTTCCGCCTGCCGGAAGATTACGAAAGCACGCTTCAGGGCAAAGCAAGACCATCAGACACGTACTATTCTCAGTCGGACAACAGCAAATCAGGCATGATGTCGTTAAAGGTCGGTTTTGTCAATAAATACCTGTTAAAATGTTTTGAGCATTTGCTATATAAAAATTATAATAAACTCTGCAAAAGCTTCACTGCAGTGCATGGATGCACTGACCTGCGAAAACTGCAGCTGATTACCCTTTTTGTTTTATTGTGTTTTTAATTAGTTGAGCGCAAATTGTTCACACATGAATTAACGAATACCGTATTACCTCTATTAAACCCCCCCCCCAAAATTAAACCCCCCCCCAAAAATAAACCCCCACCCCCTCGACAAGTTTCCAAATAATCCCCCCCCCAAAAATAATCCCCCATGGGGGATTATTGGAAACCTGCTTGAAACACATACCCAGAAAAATGCGATGTTCTGCTTTGGTGTGTGTGAATGGCTCACTGGACTGCCAACCGATCCGAGCTGCTGTGTGTGATGACCGGTGGACGACGTTGGGTTTTTTTACTTTACTTTTACTTTTACTAAATTAAAACGACTTCACTTTTATTAAAACGACGACGAAAGACGATAGAAATAAAAAGAAACAAAATGGCACGAACGGCACATGCTAAACTCATAAAACACGACACTTTTATAATGTACAAGAACAAATCAAAGAAAAATAGCTTAACAAAGATGTAAGAAAACCGTTGAGCATCTAGGAAAAAAGTAGATGAGCATTGGAAGTCAAGCGCTTTGTCAGAAGCAGCTCACCGTAAACCCGGCTTTGTGTGAGAGTGCAGACACGAAGGCTAAAGTAGGACATTACAGTACCCTACTCCCCCATACGGAGCGCCCTCGCGACGTCACTCTCCCTACGCAGCCGAGTGTCTGGCGCACTGCCTGACCTGGGCACCTGCTTCCACTCATTTCAAAACTCCTAAAAGCTCCAACTCAAACGAATAAACTGAAATTGAATCACTTGGACTCCGAGAAAATTCTAAAAACTTCAAAAGCTACAAGCAAAAAAAAGAAAGCAAAGATCAACAATTATCATCAAAGTCAAAAACCTGAACTGCCAAAATTGAAAGTCACGATTGTTAAAACTGTGATCACGCACGGCAGTCGAAATGCGTCGAAAACCCCAAAGACAAAAACCGGCAAAACTAAAATAGAAGAAAAAAACATTAAAACAGTTCACCCTCTCCCCACACTGAAAATGGGGGGTAAAACAAAACAAAAAAATCAAACAAATCTATTACAAATCAGCAGAAGACTGGCGCAACCTGCACTCTACGTCGCAGTAACTGAGACCTTTAAAATCAAAGAACCGTGGCTAACAATAAAACTTCTACTGCGCTTCACTGCGCCACAACCAAACTTCTCCTCGCAGCCTTCTTCAGCAACACCACCACAGCCAATCACGTTTTTGATCACGGAGGCCGTCCTCCGTTCGGTTTGAGTCTCGGAGACCGAAATAACTCCGAATCGGTTTGAGTCACGGAGACCGAAAAAACTCCGACCAACCAAATCTCCGCTGCGGCGTTTCGGCTTTCTCGAAAGCTGCCCTCGGCGAAACCCGGCCGTGCCATAGATCGACGCCGTCTCAGCTCGCATGCCGCCACAACTCCAGCCCCGCGTCTCCGTTCCATGCGACGTTCTGCCAGCCACTGGTGCGCCCGCCACTCCGCTGATCTGCCTCGGCGATACTCGACGACACGCGAAGACGCGCAGCACGCCACCGCCTCTCGTCGACGCTGACCCTCCATGGCCTTTCTGCACTGACCCTCCATGGTCTCGGTGCACGCGACGTCGCCACCCAGCATTGTCTCGGCGGGACCTCCACTGAAGTGTTCTGCTTTGGTGTGTGTGAATGGCTCACTGGACTGCCAACCGATCCGAGCTGCTGTGTGTGATGACCGGTGGACGACGTTGGGTTTTTTTACTTTACTTTTACTTTTACTAAATTAAAACGACTTCACTTTTATTAAAACGACGACGAAAGACGATAGAAATAAAAAGAAACAAAATGGCACGAACGGCACATGCTAAACTCATAAAACACGACACTTTTATAATGTACAAGAACAAATCAAAGAAAAATAGCTTAACAAAGATGTAAGAAAACCGTTGAGCATCTAGGAAAAAAGTAGATGAGCATTGGAAGTCAAGCGCTTTGTCAGAAGCAGCTCACCGTAAACCCGGCTTTGTGTGAGAGTGCAGACACGAAGGCTAAAGTAGGACATTACAAAAACATACACATAAACAGTGAATTCAGTGGCTGGTTGCAGTGAAAATGATGAAATTGTGCTACCAAAGGCCCCAAATGGATAAGTTAATGGTAATTTCATTACAAAAGGCTGTTGTAAAAGGAAATTTCTATGTAGAGTAGAAGTTTCTGCGACTTCCTTCCTGCCATGGAAGGTATTTTTGCCATTTTGCCCACCCCTAAAAATAGTTTCCAAATAAACCCCCCCCCAAAAATAAACCCCCCCCCCAAAAATAAACCCCCACCCCCAGAAGTCGCTGAAGAAATAAACCCCCATGGGGGTTTATTAGAGGTAATACGGTATAAAAATAAATTTTAAAAAAACTAACGAAGTCATGAATGGGTTATCAGCATTCAAAACGGTATCAGCTAGAAGTGGTGAATTAAATCCTGTTCAGTCAACAACGCTGACAAAGCAACCAGTTAGAAGGGCGCTGACCAGAGATTCTAGAAAAACAGCAAGACTTGCTAGGTCGAAGTCACCAGAGCAGACCAACCAGTCAGCCGAAAAAACAGCCAAAGAAATAGTGGTAAGCAGTCCATCGAATTCCAGGGGTTCTTTTTCTACAGCCGGTTAACACCGTTTGCAAATAAGAGTGGGGGGGGGGGCCCTAGGAACATTCCGTGATACATGGAAAAGTTTTTAAACCAAGGGTGCAGGGACATTCTACTAATCAAGGCGCTTCAGGTTTACCCCCTGAGTACCCCCTGATTATGCCTATAAAGTTCGTTTTTAGGGTGCGGAAGTTGAAAAACCCTCGATTTTTTGCGATTTTTCGCAAAGTGTACCTTTTTAGCCCTACCGTATCTCGTAGTTGCACAGTTTCTGGAACCTCACACAGTATTCACGTGAAAGATCTTGCGGAGTTCTTTAAGGCCCTGTATCAATGAGCCCTTGCAAGGGGGGTCCCTGAGGCGCTACGACGCTAGTTAAAATTACTTTTTTTTTAAATTACGCTATTTTTTTTAAACATTTTTTTGAGCTCATAAACACAATTTTTCGATTTTCATTTTTGGTTCTACAGGGGGTTTTCGGGGTCGCTGAATTTGAATCTGATCTTAGATTTTTGCCCCGGGCATTTTTTTGCCCTAAAATTGGGCAAAAACACATTTTTTTTGCGTTTTCCAGTGTTTTTTGGTTTTAATTTTTAATTTTAAGTGCGGATTTTTTTAACAAAGCTGTTTTACAACAGCCTTACAACCGCTGTATCGGAATCAGTTTTAATATTTTGCAACTGACCACTTGCCCACCCAAAAAATGGGTAAAAAGTTGATTTTTTTGCTTTTTGCACACGTTTTCGTTTCACAGTGAAAAAATCAAGTTAGAAACAACTTGTAATTTTAATTTTTAGTTCTACATAGAAGGTTTCGGGGTCGCTGAATTCGAATCTGACCTTAGATTTTTGTCCCGGGCCTTTTTTGCTTTAAAAGTTGGGCAAAAACACATTTTTATGCGTTTTCCAGTGGTTTTTTTGTTTTAATTTTTAATTTTAAATGCCGATTTTTTTTAACAAAGCTGTTTTATAACAGGCATACAACCGCTGTATCTGAATCTGTTTTGATATTTTGCAACTGACCACTTGTCCACTTAAAAAATGGGTAAAAAGTTGATTTTTTGCTTTTTGCACACGTTTTCGTTTCACAATGAAAAAATCAAGTTAGAAACAACTTGTAATTTTAATTTTTAGTTTTCCAGGGAGGTTTTCAAAATCGCTGAATTCGAATCTGACCTTAGATTTTTGCTCCGGGCATTTTTATTGCTCTAAAAATGGGGCAAAACACATTTTTATGCGTTTTTCAGTGGTTTTGCCCAACTTTTAGAGTAAAAAAATGCCCGGGGCAAAAATCTAAGGTCAGATTCGAATTCAGCGACTCTGAAAACCTCTCTGTAGAATTAAAAATTAAAATTACAAATTGTTTCTAAACTGATTCTTTTACTGTGAAACGAAATAGTGTGCAAAAAGCAAAAAAATCAACTTTTTACCCATTTTTTGGGTGGGCAAGTGGTCAGTTGCAAAATATCAAAACTGATTCAGATACAGCGGTTGTAAGGCTGTTATGAAACTGTTTTTTAATCAAGTCTACATTTAAAACTAAAAATTAAAACAAAAAACCACTGGAAAACGCAAAAAAATGTGTTTTGCCCTATTTTTAGAGCAATAAAAATGCCCGGGGAAAAATCTAAAATCAGATTCGAATTCAGCGATTTTGAAAACCTCCCTGGAAAATTAAAAATTAAAATTACAAGTTGTTTCTAACTTGATTTTTTCACTGTGAAACGAAAACGTGTGCAAAAAGCAAAAAAATCAACTTTTTACCCATTTTTTAAGTGGACAAGTGGTCAGTTGCAAAATATCAAAACAGATTCAGATACAGCGGTTGTATGGCTGTTATAAAACAGTTTTGTTAAAAAAAATCCGCACTTAAAATTAAAAATTAAAACAAAAAACCACATGAAAACGCATAAAAATGTGTTTTTGCCCAACTTTTAGAGCAAAAAAAGTCCCTGGACAAAAATCTAAGGGCAGATTCAAATTCAGCGACCCCGAAACCCTCTATGTAGAACTAAAAATTTAAATTACAAGTTGTTTCTAACTTGATTTTTTCACTGTGAAACGAAAACGTGTGCAAAAAGCAAAAAAATCAACTTTTTACCCATTTTTTGGGTGGGCAAGTGGTCAGTTGCAAAATATTAAAACTGATTCCGATACAGCGGTTGTAAGGCTGTTGTAAAACAGCTTTGTTAAAAAAATCCACACTTAAAATTAAAAATTAAAACCAAAAAACACTGGAAAACGCAAAAAAATGTGTTTTTGCCCAATTTTAGGGCAAAAAAATGCCCGGGGCAAAAATCTAAGATCAGATTCGAATTCAGCGACCCCGAAAACCCCCCTGTAGAACTAAAAATGAAAATCGAAAAATTGTGTTTATGAGCTCAAAAAAATGTTTTAAAAAAATAGCGTAATTTTTAAAAAAAAGTAATTTTAACTAGCGTCGTAGCGCCTCAGGGACCCCCCTTGCAAGGGCTCATTGATACAGGGTCTTAAAGAACTCCGCAAGATCTTTCACGTGAATACTGTGTGAGGTTCCAGAAACTGTGCAACTACGAGATACGGTAGGGCTAAAAAGGTACACTTTGCGAAAAATCGCAAAAAATCGAGGGTTTTTTAACTTCCGCGCCCTAAAAACGACCTTTATAGGCATAATCAGGGGGTACTCAGGGGGTAAACCTGAAGCGCCTTGATTAGTAGAATGTCCCTGCACCCTTGGTTTGAAAACTTTCCCATGTAGCGCAGACCCCCCACACTCTTATTTGCAAACGGTGTTAACATTCATGCGGTTCCAGCTGTGCTGTTGACAGCCTTTCAGGATGTTAACAGTTCAGAAGTTTCATCTTTAGATAGAGACACCTAAATATTTTGTCAGACAATTTTGGATATTTTGCAAATAAAATTAGTTTAGGAGGTGTGCCACTCAGACGTTTTGAACAGAAATCCTGATTGATTCGACCAGCGGCCGATTCATGGTGTCACATAATCTGTGTTTTACGTTTACTATTTACGTGGTCCGACCGAGCTGTTGACTTGAATCACCACCAGTAATGTGGCTAGTTATTAAAATTCTGAATGATTTCAGGCGTCAAACGAACCTATTAACAACGAACCTGCTATAGCTGGGACCTCTCCTGAAGATGAAAAACCGAAATCTCAGAACCGAACTAAACCAATGACTTCACCAGAGAAAAAATGACTTTCGCGTTTGTGATTCCAAATTAGCTTTTGCAAACTGATCAAAAATTCAGTTCAACCGTTTTATTTCTTCAATTCATTAAATTCTCTAAATTGTTTTGTGAAGGCTGAAACGCGCATATGTACGCTGCTGACATTTGTTCAGGAAAGGAAAAGTACAGAGTCATTATGAGCACTAATCTGTGCTGGTTGGTAACAGGGTCAACTAGTCAATCGGTCCATTAACGGAAACTTCCACCGATCCACCGTCTTATTTGTGGCAAAACACGTCACATTTGTGGTTCGATCTAAAACATCAACTTTTGGTGAGAGAGCCAAATTTTTATCCAAAATTTTGGGAATGAATTTCTTTTATGATTCACAGGACAGCTAACAGGCATCAAAAAACAAAGAATCAGTTTATTTATCAGTAGTGAAATTACTAATCTGCTTGGGTACTGCGTAAGTAGTGTATCAGTGAGCGGCAGACATGCCACGGTTTTATGCGATGATGGAACAAATCAACCGGTTTGGTGCAATGTATCAGTAATCAGTAGCTACGGTAGTTTGGTGCGACGGTTTGTCATTTGCGACCACTGTCGCCATGCACAAGTTGATTGTTGAGCCAGACACGACGTGGCGTGAACGAAGCCAGCTGACGGTCAACGCCTGGCGTGCACTGATCCTGCAAGTTCAACGAATTGTATTGTCAGCGTGTGTCACAATTCTCAAGTTGCAGTTGAGACACCTGAGTGCACCTGAGTTTGTGGCTGCTTCGGACGCACGTTGACGAACAGCTCCACGATGTATTCGTCGCCGGTCGACGCTGGACACGAGCACGACAGCGCTGCACTCGGAGTCGCTTGCTGATGCGCTCGCGCTCTCTGACTTCGGAACTTTGCAAACTTCTGAATAGCATACATAGTAATTGCAATAATTTCATTTTATCGTTACAAACGTATACAAACGTCTCGACACCATCGCAACACACCTTGTTGTTCTGTTCGTGCTCAAAGGAGCTTGTTGTCGGCGTTGCCGGAGCCCGCCAATACGAGGCGCTCTTTTGTTGCTCATTCAGTTTGCTTTGATTTCGGCTGTCTTCGTATGCCGTTGATGCTGAATCGGTTTTGTGGTGTTGTTCGGGTGGACTCACGGGCATGCTGTTTGTATCAAGCACACTAGAGGCTTTATCTGAGATGAACAATACATAATCGTCAGAATCAGAGCACACGTCCCATCTTGTTCGGATCATACAAACCAGCAGAACACGTGTTGGCAGCACGATACAGCGCCACGTCGGCAGCGTCGAAAATCTGAACTTTCTCGTGGTGAATCTTACGATCCCGCTTGCGTGGTATGTTTTTGTCCATTTTGGAGCTGTTGAAAAGAAAGGACAAATAGAAAAAAACGAAATGAGGCACGTAAAACGAAAACAACGTACGAAAGTGGCTCGCTGGGTGAAACGGCTATGGAGCTCGGGTTGAACAAGGACGACAAAAGATCAGTGACGCTGCTTCCGCTACGGGATTGTTGTTTATTTGATTCTGTTCATCAGAACAAAATGTTGACAGTTGAAAAAAAGTTAAAACTTGGACGCCCTGCTAATCACGGACGCTTGACCTAACGTGACTGGGTCCGGTTACTGGTATTTCTGATTCTACAAAAAAACACCAAAAAAGAAGCGTTTAACAAAAACGACACTTGAAGAAAATGAGGCAGTTGTGATTTTTCAACGCTACAATGTAGTTTTATAGTATCCATTTCTGACATTCTCCAAGTTTACTTACTTTCATCGGTGCAACTGAGTGTCAGCATGTTCAGCTTTTGTTCGAGCTTGTTTAAGCAAGTGATTGCATCCAGTGCTTCTGCTTGAGCTCGCTCCTCTTGTGGTTGTGCGTTTGATGTTATCGGCGGGACCATGATGACAAACAGAACAGCGTGACAGGAATCGTTGTGTTTTTAGTGGTCAAGTATCTTTTGTGCTTGGCGTTTTATTAAAAGAAAAGTGACAAGAATGTGCAATTCTAAGAAGAAGACTAAAGCCTTTTATATGAATCTTACCTTTTTTTAGATTCCAAGCTGCGCGAGGGTCGAACATTGTGAGGGTCCGAGCTGCACCGTCCGCAGGGCGTGCGTTCATTTGCGTCCTGTTTCAACCAAAATCGTGTCGAGTCGAGGATTTCGCTTAGGTTTAGGTTAGGTCAGTCTGGGTTTTTTTTGCAGAAAAACGTCGGTTTTTTGCAGAAATTTTGGACCGTTTGCAGAAATTTTTTAGCAGATTTCTGAAAATTGCAGAAACAGATTTGCATACTAACTTTGGTTCTGCAATATTCAATTTGTGCTTGGCGCTTGACTGAAATTTCACATCAACATGAAACAGCTGTTTTTTTTAAACAGCTGTTTCGGTGGTTGCTGTAGCGCAATGATTGGCGTTTTGTTTCACCTAAAATCGGGGTATTTCGAATTCGAAAAATAAAACAGAATCAGATCAAATCGATTAATATTGTCTGCTGTTAGGCTTTCTGTTTGGAATTAGAATGAAGTGATCCATAATTCACACAACAGAAGATGCAAAAATAAAACATTGGCGGAGGTACGGTGCGCAAGTTTGTCGTCGAGCTGGTCGAGAATCTCAGCAACCTATTCGAAGACGCGCACAGTGTTCTCAAGGCTGCCAAAATATTCTACCTTCTGAGATAGATGGATCTGAACAGCTGCTGGCGTACGGAAATGCCGATCTGCTGCATCTGCGCTAGTTTTATTCATCAATTTTGCCGGGCAAGGGCAGTATCGCTGACGAATGGAAACGATTCAAATGCGAACGAATTCAATTCCCTGGTCCGAGTATAACTGCAGGCAAGCATGCAGTATCTGGGGATGAAAACAAAGAGGCGATACAAAATCAAACCGAACACCTTTGCACCTTTGAGAACGTTGAACCGACCGAAGTCATCGCTTTGATTGCGAAATTTTAGCACTGAGGGTTCTCATTTGATATTGATTGTGTTGTTGTTAGGTTGAATGATTTGAAACGAATGATTGGTGATTTGTTTGGTTTGGCAATCTGGTTTGGCTTTGGTGTTTTTTCTGAATCTTTAAAAAATTCTGCGGTAAAACGATGCAATTGGCAATAGCAACTCTGAGCATCGTTAAGAAATGATGCTCAGGACGAAAAAAAACGACATTAAACAAGCACAAAAACCATTTTCGTCATGTTCTTGAAATTTGCAGAAACCAAATTTCATTTGCAGAAATTTTTTACCAAATTTCTGCAAATTGCAGAACCGAATTTCTGAAAAAAAAACTAGGTCAGGATAATGTTTTGCTTTGAATTAGGCTTTAGGATTAGGTTTTGGTTTAGGCTAGTCTAGGCAACGTCTGCCAGTGCCAACATCAGTAGTGGTTTGACTTTAGTACGCGGGATGTTACAAAAATAAAGATTTCTGTGGAATGGAAAGTGTCTTAAACGCATTTCCCCTTAAACGCTTAAACGCAGGCGAAAGTACATGTGTCGCGTCGCGTCTGTAGCGCAGGTGTAGAGCTTTCACCTACCGTTCTGTAGGTGGAAAGTTCGAACCTCGCTGCGGACCCCTCCAGAACCGAGGGTAAATTGGGCTCGGGGCAGTATTGCCCGTTTCCACCGGAGTTTGGTACCTTAGGGTTTCCGGAACCGGCGCGCGAACAAATAAAAAAAAATTCAGTTTTTTGATGGCCAAAAAAATTTGTTTTTTAATTAAAAAATTTCGATAAAAAAAGAATTAAAAAAGTTTAAAACCCCTATGCAACGCAAGGCAGCAGGCACGGCTAGAGATGCAACGGTCAAAAAAAAAATTTTTTTAATTTTTTTAAAGTAAAAAATGAGCATTTTTTATTATTTTTTTTATTAAAAATTTTTAAATTTTTTTTCTTTAATGTGCCCTGAAAATGCCGTTTTTGGCATAATTTTTCGAAAGTTCAACAAAAATTTTCTTTGACTTTACCTTGTCACTTAGTCTTCAACGCTGCAGGTGGTATTCTGAATCGATTTATCGACTGTTTTCAGCCTTGGTGGGTGAGTGATGATCGACTCGCGCATTGAAGTACTTGAGCGTCGCAAAGGCTAGTTCAACAAATTCCGATGCCGCTAAGGTGAGATAGAAGCAGAGAACTCACATTTATGCATCGTTTTTCAGGATCTCGAAAGGTCGAAATTGCACTGTCTGCCACTGCAAGCGTAACTTCGTTGGTTGCTCGTTGCTGTTTCGCCTCGTGTCGTCAGCGACTCAGTATGATCAGTACCGTGGGCGGGAGGGGGTGGGGGGGGGTACACCCCCCAAGAGCACCCGAGACCGTCGGGTGGGGGGGGGGGGGGGGGCACCGTGCCACCCCCCCCCCTAACCCCGGGCACCCCCCCCCCCATCGTACCCTCCCCCCTCGAAAAGTTGGCCGACACCCCCCCCACCCCCCCATGAACTTTTTTCTGGCGGACACCCCCCCCCCCCCAAAATTTTCTGCACACCCTAAATTTGTTGTCGAAAATCATGTTTTTTTGTCTATAAAGTCCATAATATAAGCTGAATATATGATAACTTGACCATCTTCAGTGTAATTTCAAAGATTTTGCAGCAAAATTTAGCGTTTTTCCTTTCAAATTAAAGCGAAAAAATTTCATGGGGGGGGTGGGGGGGGTGGGCCCCCCCCACAGAACATTTGTCAAAAATGCACCCCCCCCCCATGGGACCCCCCTGGGGGGGTCCCACGTTACCATAGGTTGGACCCCCCCCACACTTTTTGGTCGGCACCCCCCCCCCCACGGTACCATACCCCCCCCCCTCGAAAATTTTTTTGGGCCCACGGTACTGAGTATGATCACACCGGTTTGTTGTTGAACTTGTTTCCGTGTTATTTGAGGTGAATTGAGAGGCAAAACACGAGACGTGATGTCGTCGGTGGAAAAATGGGGTCGCCGAAACCAAGTCTGAAATTTTCACCCTCCTCCCATATGAGTGGGGGGGGGGGGTAATATGGTAACATAGTTGTTCCAGAGCCGAGGGGTTGGGGGGGCCGATATAGATAGCTGGAGCAAATTTTCTAGATAGACAGATAGCGGGGGGGGGGGCCAGTACCGAAGGCGAAAGCAAATTTGTGGGGGGGGGGTGCCGAAAATTTTTCAGTGGGGGGGGTGTCAGTCATGGTACAGTGACACCATAGTTGTTCCAGAGCCGAGGGGTTGGGGGGGGGGGCCGATATAGATAGCTGGAGCAAATTTTCTAGATAGATAGATGGCTGGAAAATTTTGGGGGGGCCGCGGGGGGGGGCCATGTGACTTTGGGGGGGGCCGGTCAAAATTTTGAAATTTGGTAGATAGATAGCTAAAACGCTAAAAAGCTATAAAAACAGCAAAATAATGTTAAAAATGCACTAAAAATCAAGTATAAACGCGTATTTTACCTAAAATTAGCGAAATTTTCAAGAATTACGAGCAAAAATGGTCAATTTTGGTCAAAAATTGACTCATTTTATGTCTTCGACAAAAGACAAAAGACAAAAATTTTCAGATAGATAGCTGGCTGAGAAAATTTTTTAGATAGATAATAGCTGAGCCGAAAAAGCCTGTTTGATAGAGATAGATTCGAAAAATTTTTGGGGGGGGCCGGCCCCCCCCCAGGCCCCCCCCTAGAACAACTATGAGTGACACCCCCCCAGGCGTGGGCCATGGGGGGTGCACTATTGTAGAAAATTTTCTGGGGGGTGCACACCCCCACCCCACCCATGAGATTTTTTCGCTTAATTTTGAAGGAAAAACGCTAAATTTTGCTGCAAAATTTTTGAAATTACAATGAAGAATGTCAAGTTATCATATATTTAGCTTATATTATGGACTTTAAAGACAAAAAATCATGATTTTTGAGCAAAAATTCATGATTTTTGGGTGATCGGAGAAAATTTTTGGGGGGTGTCACTGTTACTTAGGTTCATCTAGGGGGGGGGGGTGTCTAGCAAATTTCGAGGGGGGGGGGTGTGGATGGTCCAGTGTCAGGTTTTGGGGGGTGGGGGTGTCGCGTGGCCGCCCCGCCCGCCCCCCGCCCCACGCGGAGGTCTCGGGTGCTCTGGGGGGGGGTGTAGCCCCCCCCCCCCCCCCCTCGTCTCCGGTACTGGGGGGGGCGCGGGGGGGGCCTTTGACTTTGGGGGGGGGGGCCGTTCAAAATATTGAAAATTGATAGATCGATAGCTAAAACAATAAAAAGCTATTAAACCCCAACCACGTCGACACCCCCCCCCACCCGGGCAAACCCCCCCCCAAATTTTGGTCAAAATCCCCCCCCCCCTCTCGAATTTGGGGAGGCCAGACCCCCCCCCCTCCCAGATTTCGACCTTCCAAACCCCCCCTACCAAATCCTGACCGTCTGACCACCCCCCCCTTTGATTTTGACTTTCGATGGAGTCATTTTCTCTTGTATATCTCTATATTTTTCTCATTTGGTGGTATCTATATTATATGCATGTTTGTATCTCAATATATATTGTTCTCGCTCGGGAACCCACCCCCCCCCCAACCAAATCGACCCCTACTAGCCATTTTTTGCCCAGACAATGTCATCGTCTAGAAAAAATTTTGGTCCGACCCCCCCCCCCCTAGAATTTTCGGTCTCGCTCGGACCCCCCCCCCTATAATTTTCGGTCTCGCTCGGGAGCCCCCCCCCCCCCACCCGGGACGACCCCCCCCCAAATTTGGGCGGACCCCCCCCCTCGGATTCGCCAAAAATCGGGCTCGACCCCTGATAA
>JASANC010000310.1:0-15807 GCA_030248135.1 Theristus sp. LFF4_11 | reverse complement strand
CATGCCTTAGGAATCAGTGCGTTTTCTCAGTCGCTGTTTTCTGAGTGACTTGAAAAAGCTTTATTTCACAGATCGAAGGTTCCTGCGTTTCGCGAAGTTTGCACAATGAATGAATGACCAACCACAGATTCCTTCGCGACATCAGCGGACGAGTGTTTGACCGCACGAAAGTAGGTCGTCAAATTTCGGGAGGCGTTCAAAATGGCGGCGTCGAATTTGGCGTTCAGGACGACGTGCTTGGCTTTGCGAACCATAAAGCGTCGGTGCACGGTCGATTGGGAAATTTTTTTGTGCCTTTTTTGATTATGGGATTCAGAAAAAAAATCGAGTGGATGGGAAGACTACCAGACTAGGATGACAGGGGACTGGTCAGTGGCAGTCAGAAAGACAACAAAACAATTTGTTCAATTCAATAAAATGGAAATGCAATCGAAAAATATCAATCACATACACACTGGCACACAAAGAAAAAAATCGGCGAACAACTTGCTGAGATTTCCTGCGGAATTTTTTTTTCAGTTGCAGTTTTTGGGATGGTAAAAAACAACATTTTCCCCGACAACCAATTAATACTTGTATGTGCTATCAAAAATATCATCAACAATAGTTCTTTTTCTTCATTTTTAATCCTACAGCAAACATCCAAAATCGTTCTAATTTGTCTCCTGCGATCCAGAGGCGGCGTGATCGGCGTAAATCCAAGTGGAAACTACGAAGTAACCGCTGGCAGAAACCTGGACATTCTTGGCCGTTTTCTCGGTATCGGCGATTTAACGAACGTGAAAATGGACCGCAACACGTTTGGAGTGGAGACAACGCGCGTGAAAGGAGTCAGAGGTTCCGGCTAACTTTGCTGGAAATTCATCATTTTGCCATTTGAACACGGACAAATCCATTTTTGTACCTCAGCGGAAGATTTTCAAAATCGCGTCGCACTAATCATTTGCTGCCTGCTTACTCATTTGAAAAGATTGATTGTAGTATAACATATTTTTTTAAACGTGTCCCACTGAAATGACGTCATGTGCCGCAAAACATGCGCTTACCGTTCACAGCAAACCCGACTTTCCGTTTAGCCGATTTCTTCCCATAAACAAATGGTGAATGTCGGACCAGTCACTTAGTGTGCCAGTATTTTGACAAACGGGCGTTTTTATAGCAAATGACGTCATTTTAGTCCGGACACGTTTGAATAAATCCACAATACAGTGATACTGTGTTCCAGGAATTTTCGAAGAGCGCGAGACGAATGTTGTTGATCCGCTGCGTTTGAATTTCGGCCGTCGAAAACAGACGTGTATCGTCGGGTTCTGCTTTGACAACGATGAAACGGTGGACAGGACAAATTGATGCGTGCAGTGCTGTAACTGCCACTTCAACCAACCAACTCTGAAGCAAACGCATTTAGTTTAGCAACTTTTGCAGCAAAATAAGTCGCGTCACAATCCTCTTGTTGGTGGAATTTTTTTGGCGGTTTTATTTCGCCTACAATTACGTTTTGGGTTTGTTTCGATGACTGATGATTTCAGATGAAAATTATTGGAAACCTACTTCATTTATTTTTAAAAAACCTACTTTTATTACTTTTGGTTCCGACAAAACTCAATGCGCGCATAGATAAAAGTTTTATGTATAGACACAAAAGGGAATTCAAAAAATTACTAAAGTGATCCGAGTCCTCTAATTAGGGCTGGGTTACTTAAGACTATTTTGAATTGTCATATTGTTGAAACTAGTTTCTTTCTAATTTTTGAATTCCCGCGTCATGCATGAAACTGTTTACCTATCTATGCGCACATTGAGTCTTTGGAGCAAAACTAAAGATCATACAAATCTCCATTGCTTGTAGAACGCTGTTAAAACCAAGTGCGTTGTCTCCAACAACACTTTTGGTGCATCTGGTCGAACGTATGATTGACCAGTTTTATATTGCAAAATGGCAAACACTTCCCAATTTTACTTTTTGAAACGTTAGGCTCAATTGTATTATTCACTCCGCATAAATCTTCGAAGTCGTTTCCAGCACAAATGTCAGGCAGCGAGCCAGCGTCATGTAAATAAACTTTCGTGCAAAATATGTGGCGAGAACGACAACATGTTGAAGTTAGCACTGAAAATATACATGAATGCCGAAGAGATACTGGCGTTGCCTGGGCAACAAGCCAGTCACAATGCGACACAGCGATCGTCGCACGAGCGTTAACGAGCACATATTGTACTTGAAGTTTGCCTCTTTTACAACTAAATCGGCAGGAAATTGCGCAAAAAAATTGACGAAAAACACCAAACGTTTCATAGCGCGAATGAAATGATGACTTGAAATTAGAAAACCGATAAGTTTCGAAACCATAACAATGGGGCAAATATGGTCGGCACTATGTAAACAAGCACCATCAGTCGATCGAGCTGACGCCTATCGAATAGACGGCGAGCAAAACAACGACAAAACAGTGTCAGTGCCAGTGGCGACGAACGAACCGGCGAAACAATACTCGTGGTAGGTTACCGCGCTCTATTCGGTGTCGATGGTGTAGTGGTTAGCGTGCGTGACTGCACTGAACGGTGCTGGGGGTTCGACTCCACCCGACTGACAATGTAATCAAAATCGTTGTTTGGATGTTGCGAAGCACACCACAATAACAGATAAAGCGCCTACGGGTGAAATTCCGAGTAAAACAAATTTTGTTACTTTTAGGGACAAACCGATGACGCGCAATCCGAAGGATTTCATCTTTGACGGTCTCACCAGTGGTCAGGCACTGAAAATGCCGGGGCAAATCAACGGCGAACAATTCGTGATACAAAACTGCAAGGTAGGCTGAAAACACTTAGTTTTAAAGGCGAACAAACGAGCGAACGGTGACTTAGGCAATGGTTTTAGCTAAGGCTAACCCAGAAAAACGCACAAAAAACGCCAAATACCGTATTACCCCCAATAAACCCCCATGGGGGATTAATACGTCAGCGACTTTTAGGGGTGGGGGTTTATTGGTGGGGGGGGGATTATTGGTGGGGGGGGGGGGGGTTTATTATACAAAAATTTCTAGGGGTGGGGTTTTGTTGAAAAATGGCAAAAATACCTTGCATGGCAGGCAAGAAAGTTGCAGAAACTTCTACTTTTCACAGAGATTTCCTTTTGTAACAGCCTTTTGTAATGAAATTACCATTAACTCATCCATTTGGGGCCTTTGGTAGCACAATTTCACCAATGTCACTGCATTCAGCCACTGAATTCGCTGGGTATGTGTTTCAAACAAGTTTCCAATTAACCCCCATGGGGGATTATTTGTGGGGGGGGGATTATTTGGAAACTGGTCGGGGGGGTGGGGGTTTATTGGTGGGGGGGGGATTAATGGTGGGGGGGGTTTAATGGGGGTAATACGGTAGTAGGGCGCCCATCGAGTTTTTTCTGTCATTAAAGTGCCCATTCATTCACCCCTTGCCGGGGCTCGATCCCCCGAATGCACAGACAAGACTACCCAGCGCACAAGGCTGAGAAAAAGGCGTTTCTCTTTGGAGCTGGATTCTGGCTCACCGGTTTTTGCAGAGGAAAAGCGGTGCAAGTCGGGTTGAGGCCATGAGAACGTTCATAGCGTCATTCTGCGCTCACACGCACAGTAATATTGTCGACTGGTTTCGTGTTTGCAGAGCACCACGATCTTCCTGCTCGACAGCAGCGCGTCAATAAACGTGGACGACTGCGAGGACTGCGCGATCGTCGTTGGTGCGTGTCGCGGAAGGTACTGTCTTTTGTCTTGTGTACCCTTTGTGCGTATGTACCTTTTGTAGACGTTTTGCTTACGCTGTTTCAAACACTTGTGCAAACGGCTTCTGGTTTGCGTTTTCTGTTTTCGTTTTCTATTGTAAGCCGTTTTCCGAAACTCTGTGAACGGTTGTGAACGATTTTGCACAAGCACTGTTTTATCCTGCAAATCAAAACTTCCTATAAAGCGACAGCACACTTCCTATAAGCTTGTAGCGTGTTCGTGCGCGACTGCAAACGCATCCGCCTGCTGGCGGCCTGTCAGCAGTTTCGCACGCGCGACTGCAAATCGCTGGACGTGTTCCTGCTGAGCACGACGATGCCGATCATCGAGGAGTCGCAGTATGTCCGCTTCGGCTGTTTACAGCTGTGCTACGAACGACTGTCCGGTAAGTGCTTTATTTTTCGGTTGTACATTTGTGTGAATGGTGAGTGATTTTTCGCATTTGTACACGGTGTATCTGTCGCTGTCCGTTGTCTTTGTACACGTGCCTTTGTGAATGTTGTGCGTTCGCAGATCACTTGCGTGCCGCACAACTGTCACCATTCAACAACAACTGGAGCCACGTGCACGACTTCACACCGGCCGCCGGCAATTTCTCGTTGCTCTCAGAGGTAAAATTTAGTTAAAAAACTATATGGGCTATTGTGTGAGGTGAGGGGAGCATTAGGAATAAAGAAGAAAAATTTGCAAAATATTACGCAACTATGATCATTGTATGGCATTTTTTGATAAACTTCTAATGAAGTCCCGCTCTTGCTGAATCACTTACTTACTGAAGCTTTTACTGTGACCTACAAGTCAGTTTACCAAATTGAATCACAAAGCTCAAAAAGAATTCTTCGAGGTTTCTCAAGTTCTTGCTGTCGTTGTCATGCGTGATATTCATACACTTTACTTCATGGCGCAAAAACGACGACATTGTTGTTCTTTTCTACAACCTCATGCATTATTTGTGAGGACACCGACATCACGACGCTCATACCGGCTCTGAACGCTGATGTGATCTCGCAAACGGCAACAGCAACCATTGACGTGGCGGCGTTCCAGCAGCAACTCAGACTGTCCTATTCGAGAGAGGCCAGCATTGTGCCACTGACACTTGGCCAGCGGAAGGCTGCTTCTAATGAGGTGTCGTCGGTGTTGCATGTTTCGGAAACTTGCCAGCATTTTGGAGAAACTAGCATCTGAAACTTGCTATTAAAAAAAATAGCAAGCTGCCGCTGGTACAGCTGAACCAAATATACACATTTTGGTGACGAATTTATACGGTTGTACACTGTATTAGGAACAAGTGGACCAAAAAGGGTAAATTACGATCACACCAAAGGGCAATAGTGTGTCGTGAAAACAAAAAAATGATTTTCTCAGGTCACATTCGTGTTGTGTTTCTCGTTTCCTGACGAGGCCACAAAACAGCCAGCACAAACGTTGGACGGGCGCTGTCTCCGACTGGTTCGCGGCGTGCAGACCGCACTGGTTTGTTTGCCGTTTGCACAAAACCGAACAAAAATAGTAAAAACTGCTTTTCATTGTTTGGTCATATTTTGTTGACTGCTCCCTTGCATTATTTTTTTTAGAAGAGAGTCGAAAAACTTTCTCGTCCCTTCCGTTCTAGACCGGATGTCCGCGTTTGGCGACGACAAAACAGGCAAAGTTGGACGCAGTGGACTTGGATCGGATACTCGGCTGCAAAGACTACGACCGACTGGCGAAAAATGGTTGGTCGCCATCGGGAAAACAGAATAAAATGAGCAATTTTGTTGATATTCGTGTTTAGCCTTTTCTGAAATCTGCTTGTAGCCTTATATGAAAACGTTTATAATCATTGAAGTAAAAGCCATAAGAAAAAACTTTTTTGCATAACATCAGGTCCAATTGTGGGAATGGAATGGCGCGGCACGGACGCATTTGATTTGATCAACGAACACATACGACGCGCCGATTGGTCGGCGTACAGTCACGTGACATCGGGCAGCGCCGCAAAAGTACAACTGATGAAATTCATGCAATTCACCGATATCCAGCAATCGGTTTAACGAATCATCATTCCTTTGTTCTTTCTGTGCATCTTCATTGTTTTCTTGGTTTTATCCATGCTCAGGATTTTTACACTTTTCAACACGTTTTTGTAAATTTGACACAATCTGGCCTCTCAACATGCAGAAAATAACTTTTGATTCAATAATGGAGTGCAAGCAAACAACAGACTTTCAAGCAAAATATCATTGATTTTCAGAAAACCGGCTCGGTTTTCGGCAAATTTTGGTTTTTGATTCCAAAACAGAGCCAACTAAACAAAATTTTGTGATTTTTTTCCTTCGTGTTTGTGTTTGAAAAAATGGGTTTATCTGTATGTTGATCCGGATATCTGTATATTATTATAATCGTCACTGTCACATCGTGCATAACGAGTTTTTTCTCATGAAGGGAAGTTCTGTTTTTATGTCGGGAAAGACTTCGAAGACAGTCCCCCTCGCAAAGTACGTTCAACGCATTATTTCGAAACCCGTTTTTTTATCATACGAGCCAACACGAAGAAAATAGAAAAATGTTGGAACACAGCTGACACAAAAAACGTGCGTGCGCTCAAGTTTTCTTTGAAATAAAGCAGTCACATCACAAAACAGCACAGACAAACACTAACTACCAAGTCGTAACGCTAACGAGCGCAAACACAACAACACACGGTTATGATGAAGGAAAAAATACGTAGCTACAAACTGCACGACTGCGCTACATGTAGCTGCCGACTGCCGTTCCCTGTGAACACACAACGCACGAGTCTGTGAGCTAGAAATCTCAGGGTGGTCTGCTTCATTGGAGATTTATTTTGAACGTGTCGCATCAACATGACGTCACTTGCATCAAGAAACTGCTTCAAAAAGGCCACATTCTCAAGCGCAAGCACCAGCATTTTTTTGGTACACCGGTTTCACATTTGAAAATTTCAAAAGTTTCCTGTTTTTGAGAAACTCAGGTTTACGGCAAAGTAATTTCTCCAGATACGTGTTAAGCTAAGCAACAACTGTCTCTGCACCACCCTGTATTTCAGGAATATCGCCACTTTGAAACAAATACACCGTTTGACAGCGCTGTGTTGGCAATTGGCATATTGACGGAAGAAAAGCACTCCTTCCAGGTGCGCGCGTTAGTTGACAAACCAACTTCATTTCGTTCGAATTCTGCACCATAAAGCGCTATGAGAAAAATATGGTCATAAACCTTCCTCCGCTTCCGGGCCTTAACTACAGGGTGGGCCAAAAAAAAGGTTCAATTTTCAAACTGCTGTCACTGGCTGGTGTTTTAATATTATGAGCTGAAATTTTCAGCACTGATAAAACATGTGTTGCCATTTTACTGACAAAATTTTTTTTCCGATATATAATTCCTAGCGCTCACTGTGGCAAATTTTCTAAAAAGCTCGAAAAATCAACAAATTGACTGAAATAAGTGCAAGAAAAAATTAGTATCAAGATGCGTGATTCAATTTTGAAACTGTTACGAAGGTGACAAATGGGTCTTTTTGGATACCCGTGATAGTTCAAATCATGCGCTCAGAGTGGAAAGGTCTCACACTTTAATTGCATTTGAGCACCTCGAGCGAAATTCTGATGTTTCACAACGGACTCGAGTCAGCAGCCATGCGACTGCGACAGAAAGAATTGTTCAGTTGACTTTTTGTTTTCTGTGTTGCTCTGTCTGTTAATTTGTTTCTTTTAAAAAGTTTTTCTGCGGTTTAAATAAAAACAGTGTTTCAGTTTCAGTTTTCTGCAATTTCGTCATGGTTAAGTGGACAGCAGAACAACGGGTCTGGTGTGCTATCTGGTGGGAGCAATCTGAAAGTTTTTCTGCAGTGACTCGCTAGTTTCGCGTAAAATTCAATCCAGCCGCTGCCGGACGACAAACCTTGATGATGATTTGGATGTCTATGAGCAATTATTCGTTGTGAAATTCTTGGTTAAAAATCCGTTTTTTTGAAAATTTGGGAATTTTTAAACAGTGTGCAGTAAAACTGAATCTACTTGACCAAACTGGATAAAAATTTTGTCAGAAAAATGGCATCACATGTTTTATCAATGCTGAAAATTTCAGCTCATAATATTGAAACACCAGCCAGTGACAGCAGTTTGAAAATGGAACCTTTTTTTGGCCCACCCTGTACTTAAATATAATTTATAAATGCCTTAAACAAGAAAGAACTTTTCTCACACGGTGCTATATGAGACAATTATTTCATACAACCATTTCATTTCATTTTATTTCGCGAACCGCAGGAACTCCGATAAAACTGCAAGAACAACGTATCAAAACGGAGACCTTCGATTCATTCAAATTCGGAAAACATGGGCTACGAAGCTAGTAGACACCGGCAGCTCGTGATCTGTGTGAATGAGCACAAAGAAATTTCCGAAATCGGCGTATTGGCGTACAAAAACGTATTCGCCTAAACTTGGTCAGACGAAGAAAGGTTTCGATTATATTCAACCACTCACTCAGATGCGCTTCAGCACCAGCAAAAAGCCATCATGACCACGGTACCAATCCTCAATTCGCCTGTCGTACAGTATTTCCACTTGTTTCACTTTAAAAATGTTGTTCAGTGCCTTCAGCGCTGGAAGTATGTTGACACCTTCGTCGTTGTGTGGACAACCAGACAGAATCAACTTTTGCCACCACTTATGGTTGTATGTGTGTGTGTGTCATTGTGTCGAGCGAGGGAGTGGGTCTTATTATTCTTTTTCATTTCTTTGGGTATCAGAATTTCATTGATTTTTGTATGAAACATGCTGAATTTCACAAAAACTACCGTATTACCTCTATTACACAAATTACACAAAAACCCCCCCAAAATTAAACCGCCCCCCAAAATAAACCCCCACCCCCTCGACAAGTTTCCAAATAATCCCCCCCCCAAAAATAATCCCCCATGGGGGATTATTAAAACCTGTTTGAAACACATACCCAGCGAATTCAGTGGAATTGTGCTACCAAAGGCCCCAAATGGATGAGTTAATGGTAATTTCATTACAAAAGGCTGTTGTAAAAGGAAATTTCTATGTAGAGTAGAAGTTTCTGCAACTTCCTTCCTGCCATGGAAGGTATTTTTGCCATTTTGCCCACTCCTAAAAATGGTTTCCAAATAACCCCCCCCCCAAAAAAAATAAAGCCCCCCCCAAAAATAAACCCACACCCCCAGAAGTCGCTGAAGAAATAAACCCCCATGGGGGTTTATTAGAGGTAATACGGTAATTGGTGTCGCGGCAACACGACAGGGGTATTGGTTATACTGCCCCCAGATTCACCAAGCAACTCTGATATCTTATAAATTAATATTCTTACAACAGATGAAAAAGTTCGACTAAATGTGAAACAAAAATACTTTGCAATCCTTTTAGAAATTACTATTGCACAATCCTTGGTTTATTAAAAGAAAATGATAAACATGATAAAATGAAAAACTGCTAAGTTCACTGGCCCTTTCAGCGTGCGAAAATCTGTCAAAAATGTTTTTTTTCAAAAAACCCGACAACTGGTTTGTGCAACGTTTAAATTAAAAACTGTAATTTTCTGACAAACTGCGTTTGCCCGTCCTGCTTCCTGCGATTACAAAATGGTGTCTGAAACGATTTTTTTCTTTCAAAATGCACAAAAATGCACAAAATGTCAAGTTTTCTGTCTTTAGTTGATTTCTTTAAACAACCCGACCGCTTTTGAAAATCGCTTTTAGTTAAACGGGTATTTTAATATCGCTTTTCAAATTGAAATATTATAATTACAAAACAACATATACACGCTGATACTGCCAGAACAACCAACAAAATATTTGAGTTTCCACTGCAAGATAATACAAATTGTAGTTGGTATGAAAATGTCATGACACAAGAAAGTGTGAAGAACTACCTATTCTAACTGCTGTGTCTGTGTGGCAATCAACGATTGAGTGAGCTTTGTGATTTCATAACAAGCAATTTTTTGTTTGACTGGCTGTAACAAGCAGGCTTCACTAAATCACTGTTACATCACAAAAACAAAAACAAAAAGCTTTTCACAAAATAGCAAACCTAATTGAACATAAGCTTTCCGAAGCTCGAAATAGCACAAGCAGATTTTTTAGGAAACTTTGAGAAAGCAATTGTTGGTTCAATACTCATCAGAAAATCTAACCAAATAAAAACCAGAACCAGTGTGTTTATGCATGTTCGAGTTTTAAAATAAATTTTCTCGAAATAACACAACACCGTAACGGAAAGGAAATTAAAAAAAAACACGAAAACTAAAAAAAACCCGGCGGCAATTCAAGTTCACTGGCAAATAAAAGCGAAACAAAATATTCGTGTTTCAAAAAACACCCTCGTCCCAAAAGATTTCTAAATGATTCCTGCTTTGTATGAACGTGAACGACAGAAAAATCTAGAGCAGTTTTGCAGCTGAACGACATAAAACGAAACATGGACGTGAATTGATTGATTGATTGGCGGCAAATCTGATCTCGATTTTGCGGCAGATCCTTCCAAAACAGAAACATGTGCAATTCTAAAATTTCCATCAGGAAGAAATCCAAGAAAAATCATCAACAACGGCAGTCAGCTCATTGGCTGCTTCCGTTACTTAACGAACCAGTCAAAACGCTCAATTTGGAAAGCAGCCAATCAGCAGTCAATCGTAGTCGCGTATAAAAACTCACAAAAACTTAATCATAGCTAGCTACACACAGTATTCGATTTTTGAGCCAAAGTCACGCACAGTCTCATCTTCTTACTGTTTCTGTTGCAGCTTCATGAAACCAATTATGACGGAACCAGGTGCAGTAAAAAGGACAAAAAACAAAGACACCAATGCGACAAGCGCAGAATTTCAAGGAAAAAAATAACACCTACCGGTTTTGGTTTCGCAACGAAAAAGTGGACAGAACAATGGCAAAAATAAGCAACGTTTGGGAAAACCACGACGAATTGAATATTGAATTGAATATTGGTCTTGTCACGGCAACTCGTCTATTTGCACAAACTTCAAACTCGAAACACGTCGACGTGTTGGCAATGGCAACGTTCACGTGATTCTCAGTTTTACGGTGTTTTTGTTCGTCGATAATTGCATTTTTTTGAGAAGAATATTATCATTATTATTATTATGATTATTATTATTGCTCCATCGAATCGGTCACTATGACGGGCGCAGGCTCAGGCTGGGCGTCGTCTTCTTCCTGAAATGAACTTTTAAACAAAAAATGCAATTCCATCGTTCACACGTTCTAAATTTTCAGTCCAGCTGATTGCTGATTGGCTGACCAGCCAATCAACTAGCGTTTACTAGCCGTTCTACCGATTTGAGTCTCAACTAGGGTTGTCAAAAAAAACAAAAATCGTCATTTGTTTTAAATTTTTTTAATTTCAAAAATCAAAGTTGTGCTAAATCAATCAGGGAGTTCGAAGAACCACGTATGATATGCAATGGGTTGGCCTGTCGTACTAAATCAAACCACTGATGTTGGCAGACGTTGCCTAAACTAGCCTAAACCAAAACCTAATCCTAAAACCTAATTCCAAGCTTTAGTAATGAAGCTTTAAGTATGCAAGCGCCTCCCGAATGACTCCCGTATGGCGGAACTTTGCAATTTTGGTTTGGTGACCTCAATTACCCTTTTCCAAACCGTTACCATGCCTCTTCTTGTGTTTTGACCCCCAAAACATCACTAATTGTCCCCAGCTAAAGTAAAGACAAACACTTGAAACACAGACAAACAAACACAAAGCCTTGTAATTCGATCAATGCTTCTGATGGTGTCGCGACGACACGGCACGAAGCAGCAATCAGACAACGTAGCGCTTGCAAACGGAGCAGCTCGGACGGTCTGCGAGGCGAATCGTCACCTTATCTGCATCGGAAATGGTAAAAACTTCATCGCAGATGTTCGTCGAAGCTAAAATCAGTCGGTAAAGCGGTCCAAAATCGACTGCTGACGGTTTTACAAAATAATATCAAAGAAAATTCTTGTTGAACTTTTGAAAAATTGTGCCAAAATTGAGGTTTTCAGAGCATATTAGAAAAAAAAATTTTTAAATCGGCATTTTTGTTTTTTAAAAAATTCACACTTTTACAAAATAATATCAAAGAAAATTCTTGTTGAACTTTTGAAAAATTGTGCCAAAATTGAGGTTTTCAGAGCATATTAGAAAAAAAAATTTTTAAATCGGCATTTTTGTTTTTTTGATCACTTTTTTTAAATTTCGATTTTTGTTTAACAACCGTAGTCTCAACCCGATGTCATCTAGTAAGTAAAGCCTTACAAATCAGATTTTGCCCCAAATCTATTGCGGATGTGCAATGCCAAGACCTCAACACTCTACTCAAATGAATTGCACTCAAATCAAGGTCCAAACGTTTTCACCAACTTCAAGTTCCTGCATTTCTTTCTTCAGCAGTTCCCGAGCCAACTGCAACGATTTACCCTCGTTGTAGTGCGCCTTACGCTTGCGCTCGAATTCGATTCGGTGTTCTGAATAAAAACGACCTTTTTATGCGTGCAATCAATCTTATTATGTGTTGTTTATTCCGGACGATAGTTCCAGAATCAATAATCGCGAAAGAAAGCAAAAATGTGAAATCGCAATTGTAAGCAAGCAAGCTGCAGTGCAGTTCACCATTATTATTGACTGAAGGCGTGCTCACAAGAAAACAATACATCACGAGAAAAGGTGTTGATGTTCTAAAATGACCCAAAGAGTTGCGGCCAGCTGATTGCGACCCGTTCGATATTGGCCCGGCGAATTTTCCCTAGCACGAAAAATAAACTGCTCGAAGGAGTGACTTTTTTGCAAATAAAAGCAAATCTATTATTGAAAATTGCAAATTTAAAATAACTGCAACTGCAACAAGAAAAACCAAAGCATCAGCCAAATCTGCTACTAAAACTAAGCAAAGTTGTTGTTGTAGGTCTCCAAAGCAAAGTCTTGCATAAAGCCACGTTGGGGTTTTTTGAATGTTTTGTCTTGATTTTATACATTGTGGTAAATTTTTAATTTAGGGATCATCACAAATCCCGAAAAATCACCACTATGCTTGGGTTACTGTTCGTGCTCGAAAAAATTCGCTGCGTCGGACTTATTTGCGGCTGAACGAGGGTAGCGTAACTCTTCAGGCCGCAATTAAAGCGCTGCGCAATTGAACAAACGCCCGAGAAAAGTGATAATGTGGAAAGTGCAATTCAAAAGAAAAACACCAAACACCAACGCCGTTCTTCTTCGGTCTCCTCCAAATCGTCGTCGCTGACGTCGCTGCCCATGTCGAGCGCCCGCGGCACCGCCGAGCCTTCTGCTATGCTGGAAAACACGCAACAAAGTCAGTTTTTGTGCTTCGTCTGACGTATCTGCACAAGTTTCTTAATCGTTGTGGCTCGTGTTTTGATTTGAAACTTTTGTCGTCGGCCAATTATCGTGCAAGCGCACGTACAAACCACAGTCGTGCTGTTGTTATTCCACGTCGTACAAGTAAGCGTGCTTGTTCTGGAGCTCTGCTAACAATTGGAACTGCATACAATTGTCTACGTCAACAAGTTGTTTCAATGTCCACCCCGTGTTTCAAACGTGTCGTTAACGATCACTCACTGTTATCTGATATTCTCAATAAAATTAGTGACAGCAAGTTAGGCAAGATTGTTTCAGAAGTGCTTTGATGATTTCTGGTTCGACAAAAATCTATGCTTTTTGTTTGTTTTGCCTTTTTTTCTTTTCCACGTCTTGCTGTGTTTTTGATTTTTTTGGGTTTTGCCTGTTTTTTTGTTTTTTTTGTCTTTTTTGTTTTGTCTTTTTGTTATTTTATTTTTATTTTTATTTTTTTTGCTTTTTATATTTTTCTTTTCTTTTTATGTTTTTTAGCTGCCGATGTTTTTTTTGTGTTTTTTTCTTCTTTTTTTCATTACTTTTTTTGAATATATTGTTTTTTGGGTCTCCGAATTTCATGCTGTTCATACAGTTTTATCGGAGTTTCCTGCTTTTCGCGAAATAAAATGGATGGATGGATGGATGGAACAAAAATGTCTCGCTTTCAATGTTTTTCTGAATTTACGCCACTCCGAGCCTGATTCTGAAGGTACCTCTGTTCTTGTCCTCAGGTTGCAGTTAATTCATTTATCCGTGTACCTCGGGTTTTTACACCGAACTCGCTGGCAGAAAGGCAACTAAAAATTTCAGGTATTGTCTTGACTTTTTTAGTGTGCTTAATGTACGCATAGATAAGAAAACAGTATCATGCCGGACGTGAAAGTTCAAAATCGGTTACATGACCACAGTCCCACACTCCACACATGACCACAGTCCCACACTCCCCTCCCCCCTCCCAGAGGGGTCATTTTGAACAAGAAACTAATTTTCAAACATCGCCAAACAAAAGACCATTTTCGTCTTTCTCTTCTCTGAAGTGAACTTCTCTCAGTTGACAGATAGCCAGTGGAGCCTGTTTTTCTTCAGACACGTGAAAATTGGAGTGAAAATGTAAAAAAAGGCATTTGACAGTGGGGCGCCAAAGAGAACAAACGCAAGCAGGGCGTCAAGCACACCGCTGTGCGACGGCGGCAGCGAGCGACTCCTCGGTGTCGGCCGCAGTCAGCGAGACGCGCCGTCGGTGGTGCGCGCGGTCGTCAGCAGCCGCCGGGGCAGCCTCGTCGCCGCTCTCACTCGCCGCGTAATTATAAGGCGTCTTCGGCTCCTGCAACGCCGCGCACAATGCTTTTGCACGACTGCTTATTCGTTCGTATGGTCGCATGTTCTCTCTCATTGTGTCATTGTCGCTTTATTCGCCTTGCGACGTGGACGCTATGACGAACCATGTCGGTTTCGGTTCTTTTGTATTTTATCGAGTTTATTTCGTGCATCACGCACAATTGTCAGATACACATAGGGTTGGTAAAAAACGGTTTTTTTATATTGCCAGGAAAAAAACGGTTTCTTTTCCGTTTTAAAACCGTTTTAAAACCATAAAAAACCGAATGCTTCCCAGCTCCTAAACATTCCAGAACTTGGCATCTTGAACTCAAAATAGGGAATACATCAAATTAGCGATTTTGAGCAGCGTAAAATGCAGTTTTCGGGCATACAAACGACCCAATTTGCTATTTTTGCTACCCAATACTACCTAATTTTTTGTTTCAAATCAAATCAACTTCGCTTTTATTGGTTTCCAGGGCAGCACGTTAAATAAATTGAAAACAAAGCCTGGGCAGTGACCGTGTAGGTGTGGGGAGCGGGGAGGGACGGTTGCAAGGAGACCGGATAGCTGACCCCGATTAGGGGGCGAGATTTGCAGAACTGCAAAGTAAAACTGGTAGCGGATTGCGTTCGAAAAATAACATTTCACCTGTTACCCTTTGCAAATTGACATCGTCAGTCAGTCTGCATATGTACTTAGTTTAGAAGTGTCCTTGTCTTCATCGTATTTCACTTGACCCTTGCCACAAAAGCTTCTGCAAAATGATGCTTCACCAGTTAAGTTCGACACAGTTCACTGCACCGTTTTTTCAAAAATATAATTTTACATTTTACCTATCAAACGAAGAATTGTGATTTTTGACCACGAAGTTTGAAAATTTTTAAGGTAAAAAACCGGTTCTTTAATTTTTCAGAAAAAAAAACTGGAAAAAAAACCGGTTTTAAAGCGGAAGAGAAACCGGTTTTTTTCCTGTGCCAACCCTACACACACACGACACCGGCAGCAAAAGTCTGCTGTAAATCAGGCGAAAAGCGCAAAAAAAAACACACAGCTGCTGTCAGTTACTGCTGTGATAACGAGAGGTTCAATCTATTTATTCTGCTTCAATCGATGTTTTGTTTGCGATTTCTGGCCTCAACGATGAATGACCACATCAGCGTCCGCCCGGGCGGCAACTTTGCTTCTTCTCCAAACTGTGAAAAAGTGAATCCAAGAAAACATCTTTTTGCTCAGCAACACAACACCCTTGTGTACCGCACGTACGTCAATTTTCATGTGTCCGTAGTCTTTGTCGGGCGGGTGATGCGTAGCGATGATGTTCATTTCGTCGAACGTC
>JASANC010000309.1:0-29649 GCA_030248135.1 Theristus sp. LFF4_11 | reverse complement strand
TTAGGTAATAACATCCCATTCCCAGAGTTTGTTCTAAAAACAGATTTTTTTAAGACACAGTCGACGAGATTCGTTCGTGAGGCCAAATAGCCGCCGATTGCTGTGAGGAAGAACACGCCCAAGAGGAAGCCAAGCGCAGGTTTTTAAAGTTTGAAACTTTACACGGCATACCACGATAACGAGTCACATTATTCGCCAATGAACAGCTTCCCGTTTGTTTGTTTTAGCTTCAATTTGAAAAAGCAATATTTTTCAAGCATTTAACACTGGGACCCTTTGGGAAATTCAATTCACACCCCACATATTCGTAGCCAATTTGTTGAAATTCTTTTTTTGAACTGAAAAATCTTTTTCTGCTATTCCTTTTTACGGATTTCTGGTCTTCTTTTTAGCCCCGTCAGTTGTCAACAGTGAATTTTTACAAAAGAGGCAACGGAAATTAAGAAATGCAAAAATGGATAATGTCATACATACCGTACATTACATTAGAAAGCGAATTTGGGTTAATCAGTCGTCTCTGATGTAATTGTCACAAAATATGTAACTTTTTTCTAGGTTTTTACACCTATGGATGCGGTTAAACAATAATTGCACAACACAAGCGTGCAATAACAACCTGTTTTGAAATCCATCCTGTCTGATAAAACAGACAAACAAACAAAAAAAGACAACACGTGATAGGACCGCTCACACTATTACAACATTCTCACCTGAAGTTAAACGGCCCCACCCCTGAAGTTGATTGCATATTGTTTAATATTTAGCCACAGACTCATGAAAATATGCAGTTTCTGTCATTGCAAAATGTTTGCGTGAGGGATTCTACACACATGAAGTTTGTGACTTCCTTTCCCATGAAGAAAACATGTTTGAAAAGTTGCAGATATGTCTTTACCCGCCAGACATCCATGTGGGTGCACCGCTGGACCGAGACAATGTGTGCCAATTGGGTAGTATCGGCATGTGTGGTGTAATGAGCTGGACAATTGAGGTCAGTTGGTCCTGACTAAACTGAAACGATGTGAAGTGTTTGAAATACTGCGTAACACCTTTTTTTGATGCGAAATAAAAATACGCACGAAAAACAATTGCAAAATGCACTTTTTGGCACAAAGTTATGTGCGTTGACCATTGTTCGTATTCGAAAACATATGCCGTTTTTGCTTTTGTTTTCCCCATCTTTCATTCTACAATTTATTTACTGTTGCAAATAAAAACGGTTTCTGCACGCACATAAAAAAGTGAAACTCACAAATGCATCCGCCGAACGACGACAGTCGATTTTTCTCAAATAATGCGATCCTATAAACTGATTTTGTGAACTCCGTCTCCATTGTTCTCAGTCATTCTTTTTTACGAAAATCCTCGCACCGGAAAGCGTAAAAGTCGAAAGTGGAGCATTCACCATCAAAACAGAAACGTATGCAACACAACACTCTTTAGAAATCAAAAAAAGTTTCGAAACACCTTCCACCCAATTTTCACTTCAAACATAATTGCAGAGTGGACTCCTGAAATCTGCATTTTCAAATCTGTTGTTATCTAAATCGTCGACTAAGAAAAGCCGAAATACACGAAAGATCCATAAAATTAAGAAGATCTTATACCACGACGATTGAGGACAATCAATATCATGCACAACACCGCCAAATCGTGCCACCGCAACTGCGTGCTAATTGGTTTGTGGTTACTTTTCGGCTCGTCGATCGTTGTCGAACGCTCATTGGCTATTGCGATCGACAATGAGGTGCTAGAGGATCCGTTCATCGAGTGCAGCGACGAAGGCGTTGGCATACAGGTGTTGACCAGGTCGACGTTCCTCGGAAGGATCTTTGTCAAGGTATTCGCCTTGTTACACCGTTGAACTCGTAAATCATAGGCTGTCAGGTGATTGGTTGGTTGGTGATCTCGCATGGTGCATGATCACTGGGCACGGACAGACTTCGACTTCAGACTTTATCCAAAACACCACTCTATACTAAAACACCGAATGGCTTCATGTAATGCGTGTACACATGATGGAGCTGGTTAAAAAACGCCGAAAACAACATTTGTTATTTGAAAACAACAATTCCATAACACTGTACATTTCAGGGTGAATCCAACCGAACGCAGTGCACAACCGCAGGTCGCGTCAACAATTTCGACGCGCAGCGCCCAAAGATGGTCGTGCTGTTTGACGAGTGCGGCATGTATCGATCGAGAATGGTGGGTTTAAGCGGCAGTCATGAAGCAGCATTTAGTGACGCATAGCTACGTTTTTTAAATACAGCTACGCGTCATGAATGCTTCGCTCATGAATAAAATACTGCTTCATGAATGCTTCGCTCCTTTCGTTCCAGTAGTAATGGCGGAAGTCAGTTTTCATTAGGGTTTGCTGAATTTAGTCAATTTTGTCTTGCAGTGTACGAGAAATAAAGTCATTGCAACTCATTGTTTTTCTTTCTGCTAAAAACGTTGATGAAGCGACACGCGTAATGTTTTGATCAATTTCAAAGAGGCAAAGTTTTGCTTTGGCAAGTGTTGCACATACGCGAAATTTTTCGTGTACTGTAACGCTAAATGTAGCCCAAACAGGTACATTAAAAAATGTGTTCCAAAGTAATAAAGTGCCGTGTTTCGTAAAACCTGTTTTTCAAATTTTACGATAAAAAAATTCTACACCACAGCTGAATCCGCGCGGCATGATGTACGAAATCACCATAGTCATCAGTTTCCACCCGGTTTTCATCACCAAAGTCGACAGGGCCTACCGTATCCAGTGCTTCTACGGGGAAGCCTCACACGCCGTCAGTGCTGGCATCGATGTCAGGTGGGTTGTATAATTTTACCAGGGTGATTTTACGATAACATCAGAGCGAAACATTTTATGCTGTCCCACTCGCTGATTGCAGTTGCATTGTTTGTAACAAATGAGAAAATCTGAAGAATATGTGCACTTTACCACAAAGCAGATCATAAGCGCCATTCATGGAGGTTGAAGCGCGCTGACGCGCGTCACTTCGCTACACATTCACGGAGCAAAAAAAACAGCGCGCTTCAGTTTTGGAACATACGCACGTTCATGCGTACGTTCATGTGAGCGCGCGTGCATGAATGGGCCTTTACAGCCCGACTAAACTCCCAATTTCGCAGTGCCCCTGCCCATCTGCCACTTTTGCAGTGCCCTTGTGACGTCCATCGCGACCGCAGCCGTGGCAATGCCCTCCTGTGTGTACTCGCTGCGCAGCGTTAACGTCGACGGACCACCGGTGGCTTATGCAAATGTCGGCGATAAAGTCGTACACCGATGGGATTGTGATACTGGTGAGCGTGAAAAGAATGACAATGGAATGGAACATTGAGGAAAAAGGCATCATTGAGATTGGTGTTCAGCAAAGATTGTCTGAGACTTTGTTCATTGTTTGGCACACAGTTTCTATTGTTGATCTAAACAATGCTTCTCGGTTGCGGTTTAACAAAAACTGCTCGCCAAAGCAATATTTTGTCCACAAAGAGTGTCATTTTTTCAGTCAAAAGCGCATTGTATGGGATTGGGATCAATTTTGAAATGATTGAATTTTGTTTGATTTTCTACCCTGTATTTTGACGAAAGTTGATCGAGCAGCCAATCAGCAAAACTGCGCTTGAATAAATAAAACTTTCACATTTACAGACATGTACAAGTTTCTCGTGAAGAATTGTTTCGTCGAAGACGGTGTGCATCCCAGGGTGCCGGTTGTGGATGATCAGGGGTTGGTCAAAAGGGGCCACTTTTGCAGTGACTGTCTCGTTTCTTACTGGAATGGTTGGAGTTGATAGCTGATTGGTTGGATCATGCATATGTGATCATGCACAGAGAATTGGTGATCTGAAGTTGAGAAAGTTCACTTGCTTTTCATTTACACTCTGAAAACATATTTGCGACGGCTCTTTGGTATCCAAGACTCGTTTTTTCATACCTTATGAAAGTGAGAAATTCAGATCCAAGATTCTGAATACGGCTCTCTCATATGGTGAACCGTTCCGTTCTTGCATACAATTGTATGTATGAATCGCCATTGAATACCGGTATGTGAGAGCCGGGTCTTTGGGTATGTAAGAGTTCCTCTTGGATATGTGAGAGCCGCTTTGGGATATGTAAGAGCCGCTCTAGGATATGTAAGAGCCGCCCTAGGACATGCAAAAGCTACTCTGGGACATGTAAGAGCCGCTCTCTGATTTTTAAAGTGTACAGTTTGTTCAAACTTATGTTTTTTGCAGGTGCACCATCGACGCAATCATTCTATCGGACGTTCAATACACACCGTCCGGTCAGGTGGCCTACGCTGAAAGTCATCAGTTCAAGTTTGCCGACATTTCGCAGTTGCATTTCAGTTGTCAAATCGAAGTGTGCCTGGGCGCACATGACACCTGTCAGGCGATTACGGTAGAATTTTTGTAAAATTTCCGTCTTGTAAACAGACAAGCACTTTGCACATGGTGGAAAGACTATTTGTTTGTCAATAGTATCTAGCACTACCGACGCGCTGATTCGCAGCGTGTTGCTCCACTGAATGTCCAATCCCAATCAACAGTTGCAATTCCAATCCAAGCGTAGCGTATTTACTACTTGTAGCATGAGTCCAATATGTCACAACAGCCAACCAGCTGATTGCTTAAGATTCACAGACCGCCGACTGCGGCTTTAAGATCGGCTTTTTGAGAATACCGTCCCACCCCTCCCACCTCTAGGCACTAGAATGCAAAGTTTTTCCAATTTAGACAAATCATACATCATTCTGACCGTCTTGACGCGCTGATTCCGAAAATCACATTTATTTTTTGATTCAAAGTCATTTAGGACCCAAAAATGGCCAAAAACCGTTTTTTTGGACCCTTTCAAAAAATAGTGTTTCTTCAGCTTTTTAATGAAGCTACGACAAAAATAAAAAAAACCATTCGATTCGCCTTGATCTGCTGAACATTTTTTGTTAATATACTGTGCCCTAAAAATGAAGTTTAAAAGGTGAATTTTTAAAAAAACTGATTTTAAAGCCAGTTTTTCATTTTTTTCGGGTCTTCAGAAATTTCATTTTTAGGGTCTTTCATTCTTTTGGGTTGCCTACTCATGGTGTTTTACACTTCTCTGGTATTATGCCGTGCACTGCAGAATAAAACTGACTGACTGACTGACTTCAGAACCGTTTTCGGGCCATAGTATGGGGGTCCACCAAAAAGCACTCCGAAATAGCTAGCTCTGTGCCAAGTTTCATTTTCAATTTCGGTCGGCAGGATAACTAAAAAATGGTTTTACTGTTGGTACCCAGAACGCGATTTGGTTATCATGACACCGACATGCACCTGAACATGTACCACGTGCTGCAACCAGGTGTACTGTGAGATAAAATAAAATAGTGCGTCCAAAAGCCCACGAGACCAGCTAATAGTGCCTCAAGAATCAGTCGTCGAAGTACTTATTCATGGCCATAACAGCGAAGCTATTTTTGCTCACAAGTGTGAACTATTGGTTAAAGACCCAATGACAATGTTAGTTTTTGGGGTTTTTCAGCAATTTAGAACCGTTTTCGGGGCATAGTATGGGGGTGCACCAGAAAGCACTCCGAAATAGCTAGCTCTGTGCCAAGTTTCATTTTCAATTTCGGTCGGCTGGATAACTAAAAAGTAGTTTTACTGTTGGTACCCAGAACGCGATTTGGTCATCATGACACCGACATGCACCTGAACATGTACCACGTGCTGCAACCAGGTGTACTGTGAGATAAAATAAAATAGTGCATCCAAAAGCCCACGAGACCAGCTAATAGTGCCTTAAGAATCAGTCGTCGAAGTGCTTATTCACGGCCATAACAGCGGAGCTATTTTTGCTCGCAAGTGTGAACTATTGGTTAAAAAACCCAATGATAATGTTAGTTTTTGTGGGTTTTCAGCAATTTAGAACCGTTTTCGGGGCATAGTATGGGGGTGCACCAGAAAGCACTCCGAAATAGCTAGCTCTGTGCCAAGTTTCATTTTCAATTTCGGTCGGCTGGATAACTAAAATTTGATTTTACTGTTGGTACCCAGAACGCGATTTGGTCATCATGACACCGACATGCACCTGAACATGTACCACGTGCTGCAACCAGGTGTACTGTGAGATAAAATAAAATAGTGCATCCAAAAGCCCACGAGACCAGCTAATAGTGCCTTAAGAATCAGTCGTCGAAGTGCTTATTCACGGCCATAACAGCGGAGCTATTTTTGCTCGCAAGTGTGAACTATTGGTTAAAAAACCCAATGATAATGTTAGTTTTTGGGGGTTTTCAGCAATTTAGAACCGTTTTCGGGGCATAGTATGGGGGTGCACCAGAAAGCACTCCGAAATAGCTAGCTCTGTGCCAAGTTTCATTTTCAACCCACCACCCTCTCACACACTCACCACCCTTGTCATCGCTCGCTCCACACGCACTCGACTGACGCTATCAACGGCATTACAACACTCATCTCTTTTCAACCAACTAATCAATGCTCTAAACTCCCGTCTCCGTTTTCACTATCTCCTACTAACCCACTGCCTCATATCTCCTACTAACCCACTGCCTCGTCAGCCTAATAACCCTAGCTCACCAATCATATTCTAATCAACCCATGACTCATGCCTAATAACCCATACTCGACTCTACTAACCCACTATCCTCTTCTACTAACCCATAACTGTGTACTCTACTAACCCACTACTTCACCACCATACTCCTTTTTACCTCTCTTTCACCTCTTTTCATCTTTACATACTAATACTCTATGCTTACCTTCACCTTCCCACACTCTCTCTCTCATCATCTAACCTCCTCTTTCTCCCTCGCACTACTCTATCAACCATCCTCTACTCATCATCACTTCATCGTCGTCTTTTATCATACGCTCACGTCTCTACTCGACACTTTTTGCAATGTCCTATACTTGCTCCATAACTACGCTTATAACATTCAAAACAAACAATCGCGCTTTGTCACCAATCCTCAATATAATCTAACACCAATTCACGTTCAATTGTACACATGTGCGACTTATCTCTTTCATCTCGAACGTCTCAATCATGACGCTAACATCGCTAACTCCTCAATATCATCATCTCACAATCTTCGACGACTCTCACTGTCATCGTCTTATCATATCAACTGAATCTCTCTCACAACTGCTCTGCTCCTTGCCATTCCTTCCGCCAATTTGCTACTATTACTTTTGTTATTTTTTATAACTTTTAATAAATTTTACGAACCAAACGTTGGGCGCCAGAAAGGGTTTTATTAGGATAACGTGATTAGGACGATTAGGATGATTACGACAGGAATAAGAATAAACTACACCTGATCACAATCACCACATCTTATATAGCTAATATAATAACATGTAATTACACAATACACGTTGCTCCCAACTGTACATATAGTTCTCATGGTGTCAAAATCGTGGTCTGGGTACCAAAGTAGCTCCGCTGTTATGGCCATGAATAAGCACTTCGACGACTGATTCTTGAGGCACTATTAGCTGGTCTTGTGGGCTTTTGGACGCACTATTTTATTTTATCTCACAGTACACCTGGTTGCAGCACGTGGTACATGTTCAGGTGCATGTCGGTGTCATGATGACCAAATCGCGTTCTGGGTACCAACAGTAAAATCAAATTTTAGTTATCCAGCCGACCGAAATTGAAAATGAAACTTGGCACAGAGCTAGCTATTTCGGAGTGCTTTCTGGTGCACCCCCATACTATGCCCCCGAAAACGGTTCTAAATTGCTGAAAAACCCCAAAAACTAACATTGTCATTGGGTCTTTAACCAATAGTTCACACTTGTGAGCAAAAATAGCTCCGCTGTTATGGCCATGAATAAGTACTTCGACGACTGATTCTTGAGGCACTATTAGCTGGTCTCGTGGGCTTTTGGACGCACTATTTTATTTTATCTCACAGTACACCTGGTTGCAGCACGTGGTACATGTTCAGGTGCATGTCGGTGTCATGATAACCAAATCGCGTTCTGGGTACCAACAGTAAAACCATTTTTTAGTTATCCTGCCGACCGAAATTAAAAATGAAACTTGGCACAGAGCTAGCTATTTCGGAGTGCTTTTTGGTGGACCCCCATACTATGCCCCGAAAACGGTTCTGAAGACCCGAAAAAAATGAAAAACTGGCTTTAAAATCAGTTTTTTTTAAAATTCACCTTTTAAACTTTATTTTTAGGGCACAGTATATTAACAAAAAATGTTCAGCAGATCAAGGCGAATCGAATGGTTTTATTATTTTTGTCGTAGCTTCATTAAAAAGCTGAAGAAACACTATTTTTTGAAAGGGTCCAAAAAAAACGGTTTTTGGCCATTTTTGAGTCCTAAATGACTTTGAATCAAAAAATAAATGTGATTTTCGGAATCAGCGCGTCAAGACGGTCAGAATGATGTATGATTTGTCTAAATTGGAAAAACTTTGCATTCTAGTGCCTAGAGGAAATCGCTATTCTGAAAAATCGGGTCTTAAAACAGCAAAACAATGGCGGTGTGCACAGCGTGTTGGTTTTGGAACTTGATTTCTTTCGTGTACCCCTTGTACTTCAACAGTGTGCCGAATAAAACCGAACCAAACAGCAAAACAATAAGCAACAACACGACAATTGCAGCCGCCGCGATGTCCGGTGCATCCGGCGTCAATCGCGTCGCGGAGTCGCCGATCGGCGAATCTGACCGAACCGAACAACCGACCACTCCGAATCGACGAATCGCCGGACACCGACCGTGGGAATCGCCGCGAACCACCGAACAACAACCGAATCCAGCTGGTCACCGCGTCGCGTCGCCCGCCCACCGAGGAGCTGGACGTGCGCACGGAGCCGGTCGTTGTGTTCGACATTGATCAGCCGATCGACAAGATTGTGCAAGAGAGTGCGTTTCAAGTTGCAGGAGTTTGTGTGTGCAAATGCTGGCGAACGCAACGCATTACTGGCGTATGGCCGGAAAACGGGCAGAATCAGCGCAGTTCTGAGTTGGAAACCACAAAAAAGTAACACAAAAATCAGAAAAAACCCAACAACATTCTTTTACAATATATCAGGATTAGCACGCGAAAAACAGCTGGAACAGCTGAAGCAGAACGCGGAACTGAAATCGTGGCAAGAGCGCGTGATGGCCGGTTGGCTCCCGTCGCAGCACTCGGCGGACTGCACGCTTACGCCGCAGACGCTGGCGGTGTTGGGCGTTTTTGTGTTCGTTTGTCTGGTGGTCGTCGGGATCTCGATTGTGTCACGTTGAATTTCATCGAATCGCTGCGTTGAACCAACGAAAGTACTTGACCGCCTGAAAAAATTTCTCTTTATAAATTCAAAGTCCTTGTCTGAAGACAATGCCGTGGTTTTTCTTCACCACCGTCGTGTTCTTGACAGTTTATTGTGGCGTAGTGTCATGATACGCAAACACACCGGCAGAAATATTGCTCGACTTCATGTGTATTATCGATATACGGTGTGTGCCAGTGTGTTTGTTTAAGTTAATGTTTGTGACTGAAACCACGTCTTTAGACGAGGAGTTTTTGCTTAGTGCAGCTGGCGTTTGTAAAATGTGTAAAAATGCAGATGTGGCCAATTGGCTTGCAGACCGAACTAACAGTTCTGAAAATCCAAATCCACCACCCACTTTCTTGTTTTATGCTCTTTCAATCGGCCCAGTGAGTTTTAACTTTTTTGTCGACGTTTTCGTTCCATTCATTATCGCTGTGATTCGCAGATGTTTGATTTGTTCTGTTTTCCTGTCTTTTGACGTTTTGCATTTTGCCGATAGAGGTTCGTTTCAGAGTTGGATCTTTTTCTGAACTGTTTATCTTTTACACGGTTGTTTTGGTGTCGGGGTCTATTTGTCAATGTGCGTGTGTACATTTTTTTATATTCCACGTATTCGTGACGAGATCAAAGTCCACAACCGTTTTAGAACATGAACAAAGACAACACGAATAAAATTGCCCAATTACATTGTACAAACTCCATTGAGAAATCCTATAAAAGCTGAGTTTTATTCCGAATGATTGAACCCAGTTCGTCACATTTTTTACACACCAAAATAGCAACAATTTTTTCTTCGCATCTTCATCACGACAATAAATTCCAACAGCAACAGTCAAAACATACACACCTTCAACACGCCATCCGAAAAAAGTCATCATGCTGCCAATAATCAGCACGTTTGCGTTCGTGACTCTGCTGCTCGCGACGACTTCGACCAACGCCAATAACGCCGGTCTTGAGGATCAAAATGGCCCACGATACTACTGTTGCTATCACCAAGTTAGTTTTTCTTTGAATGTTATTTGTGAAGCACGCTCCTTACCAATTTTGGAAAACCAGAAGAGGTATCAAGTTCTGTTGGGTTTCGGGAAACGGCTACGGTTTTCATCAACCCGTTGTCCAATACCGTGGCCACGTCAACGGGACAGAGATGCGTGCTGTTGTGGCGACTTCTGATCGGTTTTTTCGTTGTGTCTTAACGTTGTCACCCTCGTGGCCTGGTGGTAGTGCGTTAGACTACAGTCTGTGCGCTCGGGGGATCGAGCCCCGCCGAGGGGTGTATAGGCACTTAATGACAGAGAAAACTCGATGGGCGCCCTATTAAGATAGGCTTTTTCACAATACCGACCCTCCTTAGGCACAATTTCAAAAAAGTTCTCAAATTCAGTCAAATTTAGGACCAATCGAACCGCCTTGATGCCCTGAGTTCGAAAATCATATTTTTATTTTAATCCAAGCCTTATTTATGTTTTAAAATTAGGAAAAACCTAGTTTTCGACCCCTTGTAGTAAAACAGCTTTAGCTCGCTTCTGCTTGAAGCTAATAACAAAAATCAAACTCCAATCGATTCCCCTTGTGTTCGCGCTTATTTTTCGCTCTTATACTATAGGTTGAAAACGTTTTTTCATGCTATGTATTTATAAAAAACTGCTGAGGTTGGTGGTTTTTTACGTTTTTCGGTACTTTAGAAACGTTTGTGGGGTATAGTTGCTAAGTAATTCTGAAATATCTGCGAAAAATGTATATCCATGTAAAATTTCAGCTTCATAAAGCGTCGCCGGGAGTCACACGATACAAAACAAAATGGCTTGTCGCATGCGTTTTTGGTCAATATGCCGCATGCATACTGTACATGCGCGCACACACACAGTCACAGTGCACGCAAGCAGTGTGTGCGCTGCTGCTCACCCCATTCACCCTGCTGTTATGCAATACACCTAAAAATATTACCCATGACACTTTAGCCGTACCAAAAAAGCAGGCTGCTGAAAATTGCTCAGCGGCACATGTTGCACAACATTTTGTGGCTCGTTATTGTCCACGTGCAGGAGGCAACTTTTTGTTACCAAACAACCAACCAGGCAAGTTTTTGTTACCAAACAACCAACCAGGCAATTTTTTTTGTTTTTGACGTGTCATTACATGTTTTTTGTGTGGCGACTTAGTGAAAGTTTTATCTTTTGTTACATGCAGTTGAAATGTTAAAAACCAATACGATAAAAAAGCGTTCGCATAAAACTGCGCTTGCAAGTTGTTTGTTGTTCGCTTTGCACAATCACGATGTAGCGCGTAAACTGCGCTTGCAAGTTGCTTGTTGTTCGCTTTTGCTGGTCACTTTGCACAATCACGATGTAGCGCGTAAACTGCGCTTGCAAGTTGTTTGTTGTTCGCTTTGCACAATCACGATGTAGCGCGTAAACTGCGCTTGCAAGTTGTTTGTTGTTCGCTTTGCACAATCACGATGTAGCGCGTAAACTGCGCTTGCAAGTTGTTTGTTGTTCGGTTTGCACAATCACGATGTAGCGCGTAAACTGCGCTTGCAAGTTGCTTGTTGTTCGCTTTTGCGGGTCACTTTGCACACTCACGATCGAGCGCGCAAACTGCTCTTGCTACGTTTCTGTTGTTCGCTTTGCACAATCACGATGTAGCGCGTAAACTGCGCTTGCAAGTTGTTTGTTGTTCGCTTTGCACAATCACGATGTAGCGCGTAAACTGCGCTTGCAAGTTGTTTGTTGTTCGCTTTGCACAATCACGATGTAGCGCGTAAACTGCGCTTGCAAGTTGCTTGTTGTTCGCTTTTGCTGGTCACTTTGCACAATCACGATGTAGCGCGTAAACTGCGCTTGCAAGTTGCTTGTTGTTCGCTTTTGCTGGTCACTTTGCACAATCACGATGTAGCGCGTAAACTGCGCTTGCAAGTTGCTTATTGTTCGCTTTGCACAATCACGATGTAGCGCGTAAACTGCGCTTGCAAGTTGTTTGTTGTTCGCTTTGTTTGGGGGTGCACTATTGTAGAAAAATTTCTGGGGGCGCACACCCCCCACCCCACCCATGATATTTTTTCGCTTAAATTTTGAAGGAAAAACGCTAAATTTTGCTGCAAAATAACAATGAAGAATGTCAAGTTATCATATATTCAGCTTATATTATGGACTTTATAGACAAAAAATTATAATTTTTAAGCAAAAGTTCATGATTTTTGGATGGTCCGAGAAAATTTTTGCTGGTGTCACTGTAACTTAAGGTCCACGTGAGGGGGGGGGGTGTCAAGCAAATTTCGAAAGGGGTGTGGATGGTCCAGTGTCAGGTTTTAGGGGGTTGGTGTCGCGTGACCCCCACCCCCCCCCCACGCGGAGGTCTCGGGTGCTCTAGGGGGGTGTACGTACCCCACCCACCCCCACGTCTTCGGTACTGAACCCGTGGGCCCTACTTTCAGACGTATGACTGTGTGACGTATGGCTGCGATATGCGTTGCAACGAGACGCTACATCGTGATTGTGCAAAGCGAACAACAAACAACTTGCAAGCGCAGTTTACGCGCTACATCGTGTTTGTGCAAAGCGCACAGCAGACAACTTGCAAGCGCAGTTTACGCGCTACATCGTGATTGTGCAAAGCGAACAACAAACAACTTGAAAGCGCAGTTTACGCGCTACATCGTGATTGTGCAAAGCGAACAACAAACAACTTCCAAGCGCAGTTTACGCGCCACCAACTGATTGTTTCATGCAATCATGTGAACGGTATCCATTAAAAATATCCATCAAGCACATAAATACAGTAATTCAGTGCACTGTACACGCTTACCAAAGACGCATTCAATCGAAAATTTCAAATTCAAATAACTTCTTCAAAATTTTGAATTTCAAAAAACCCTCACACAGGATTACTCAGCAGAGCGAGGGCTTTCATTTGAGCGCGCTGCGATAAAATTTGAACGGACCCATATTTTTAAGGAGTATCCCAGAATGTTCTACCAAAATTTCCGCCCTCCGAAAACCGATTCAAAACTCAACCAACCAGCATGAAACTTACATCCTTCGATCGGCTTTTTCTAGAGAATATTTTGCAATCGAAAAAAGTAGTATTTATTAATATTTTATTGAAGTTATTCCCTATAAAGTTGCCTAATTTCTATTTTTATTTAATGGGTAATATTTTTAGGTGTATTGCATAACAGCAGGGTGAATGGGGTGAGCAGCAGCGCACACACTGCTTGCGTGCACTGTGACTGTGTGTGCGCGCGCATGTACAGTATGAATGCGGCATATTGACCAAAAACGCATGCGACAAGCCATTTTGTTTTGTATCGTGTGACTCCCGGCGACGCTTTATGAAGCTGAAATTTTACACGGATATACATTTTTCGCAGATCTTTCAGAATTACCTAGAAACTATACCCCACAAACGTTTCTAAAGTACTAAAAAACGCAAAAAACCACCAACCTCAGCAGTTTTTTTATAAATACATAACATGAAAAAACGTTTTCAACTTATAGTATAAAAACGAAAAATGTGCGCGAACACAAGGGGAATCGATTGGAGTTTGATTTTTGTTAATAGCTTTAAGCAGAAGCGAGCTAAAGCTGTTTTACTACAAGGGGGGTCGAAAACTAGGTTTTTCCTAATTTTAAAACATTAAATAAGGCTTGGATTAAGATAAAAATATGATTTTCGAACTCAGGGCATCAAGGCGGTTCGATTGGTCCTAAATTTGACTGAATTTGAGAACTTTTTTGAAATTGTGCCTAGAGGTGTGGAGGCCGGGTCGGTCGACTCAAAAAGCCTATCTTAAAGCGTTGCAGTGGCGTATTGTGGATTAAAATGACGTCATTTGTTTTAAAAGCGCTCGTTTGTCAAAGTTCAGGCACTAAAATTTCAGTTTGGCGTGACTGATTCGACATCAACAACGAAGAAATCGGCAAAACGTCAGTCTGGTTTGCTGTGAACGGCAAGCGCATGTTTGGTGGAACATGACGTCATTTCAGTGGGACACGTCTGAAAAAAATACAATATTGTTGGCTGCAGTTTTCTAAAACTGTCCGTGGATAGGGCGGGGGCCACACGCGCAGTGCGTCGCTCACGGTGTGTGAGGAGTATCTGAATGCGCAAGGCGGCTCAATGTTTAAAGTATTTTAAGTTTTAAACCAGAGTTCTTTTTCCCCCTTCTTCCCTCTCCCTGGCTCCCTTCCTCCTTTCTTCCCCCTTCTTTTCCTTTTTCTGTGTGCCAACGCTTTAAGATAGGTTTTTGAGTCGACCGACCCGGCCTCCACACCTCTAGGCACAATTTCAAAAAAGTTCTCAAATCAGTCAAATTTAGGACCAATCGAACCGCCTTGATGCCCTGAGTTCGAAAATCATATTTTTATCTTAATCCAAGCCTTATTTAATGTTTTAAAATTAGGAAAAACCTAGTTTTCGACCCCCTTGTAGTAAAACAGCTTAGCTCGCTTCGCTTAAAGCTATTAACAAAAATCAAACTCCAACGATTCCCCTTGTGTTCGCGCACATTTTTCGTTTTTATACTATAAGTTGAAAACGTTTTTTCATGTTATGTATTTATAAAAAACTGCTGAGGTTGGTGTTAGTTTCTAGGTAATTCTGAAAGATCTGCGAAAAATGTATATCCGTGTAAAATTTCAGCTTCATAAAGCGTCGCCGGGAGTCACACGATACAAAACAAAATGGCTTGTCGCATGCGTTTTTGGTCAATATGCCGCATGCATACTGTACATGCGCGCACACACAGTCACAGTGCACGCAAGCAGTGTGTGCGCTGCTGCTCACCCCATTCACCCTGCTGTTATGCAATACACCTAAAAATATTACCCATTAAATAAAAATAGAAATTAGGCAACTTTATAGGGAATAACTTCAATAAAATATTAATAAATACTACTTTTTTCGATTGCAAAATATTCTCTAGAAAAAGCCGATCGAAGGATGTAAGTTTCATGCTGGTTGGTTGAGTTTTGAATCGGTTTTCTGAGGGCGGAAATTTTGGTAGAACATTCTGGGATACTCCTTAAAAATATGGGTCCGTTCAAATTTTATCGCAGCGCGCTCAAATGAAAGCCCTCGCTCTGCTGAGTAATCCTGTGTGAGGGTTTTTTGAAATTCAAAATTTTGAAGAAGTTATTTGAATTTGAAATTTTCGATTGAATGCGTCTTTGGTAAGCGTGTACAGTGCACTGAATTACTGTATTTATGTGCTTGATGGATATTTTTAATGGATACCGTTCACATGATTGCATGAAACAATCAGTTGGTGGCGCGTAAACTGCGCTTGGAAGTTGTTTGTTGTTCGCTTTGCACAATCACGATGTAGCGCGTAAACTGCGCTTTCAAGTTGTTTGTTGTTCGCTTTGCACAATCACGATGTAGCGCGTAAACTGCGCTTGCAAGTTGTCTGCTGTGCGCTTTGCACAAACACGATGTAGCGCGTAAACTGCGCTTGCAAGTTGTTTGTTGTTCGCTTTGCACAATCACGATGTAGCGTCTCGTTGCAACGCATATCGCAGCCATACGTCACACAGTCATACGTCTGAAAGTAGGGCCCACGGGTTCAGTACCGAAGACGTGGGGGTGGGTGGGGTACGTACACCCCCCCCCTAGAGCACCCGAGACCTCCGCGTGGGGGGGTGGGGGTCACGCGACACCAACCCCCTAAAACCTGACACTGGACCATCCACACCCCTTTCGAAATTTGCTTGACACCCCCCCCCCCTCACGTGGACCTTAAGTTACAGTGACACCAGCAAAAATTTTCTCGGACCATCCAAAAATCATGAACTTTTGCTTAAAAATTATAATTTTTTGTCTATAAAGTCCATAATATAAGCTGAATATATGATAACTTGACATTCTTCATTGTTATTTTGCAGCAAAATTTAGCGTTTTTCCTTCAAAATTTAAGCGAAAAAATATCATGGGTGGGGTGGGGGGTGTGCGCCCCCAGAAATTTTTCTACAATAGTGCACCCCCAAACAAAGCGAACAACAAACAACTTGCAAGCGCAGTTTACGCGCTACATCGTGATTGTGCAAAGTGACCAGCAAAAGCGAACAACATGCAACTTGCAAGCGCAGTTTACGCGCTACATCGTGATTGTGCAAAGCGAACAACAAACAACTTGCAAGCGCAGTTTACGCGCTACATCGTGATTGTGCAAAGCGAACAACAAACAACTTGCAAGCGCAGTTTACGCGCTACATCGTGATTGTGCAAAGCGAACAACAAACAACTTGCAAGCGCAGTTTACGCGCTACATCGTGATTGTGCAAAGTGACCAGCAAAAGCGAACAACAAGCAACTTGCAAGCGCAGTTTACGCGCTACATCGTGATTGTGCAAAGCGAACAACAAACAACTTGCAAGCGCAGTTTTATGCGAACGCTTTTTTATCGTATTGGTTTTTAACATTTCAACTGCATGTAACAAAAGATAAAACTTTCACTAAGTCGCCACACAAAAAACATGTAATGACACGTCAAAAACAAAAAAAATTGCCTGGTTGGTTGTTTGGTAACAAAAACTTGCCTGGTTGGTTGTTTGGTAACAAAAAGTTGCCTCCTGCACGTGGACAATAACGAGCCACAAAATGTTGTGCAACATGTGCCGCTGAGCAATTTTCAGCAGCCTGCTTTTTGGTACGGCTAAAGTGTCATGGGTAATATTTTTAGGTGTACTGCATAACAGCAGGGTGAATGGGGTGAGCAGCAGCGCACACACTGCGTGCGTGCACTGTGACTGTGTGTGTGCGCGCATGTACAGTATGCATGCGGCATATTGACCAAAAACGCATGCGACAAGCCATTTTGTTTTGTATCGTGTGACTCCCGGCGACGCTTTATGAAGCTGAAATTTTACATGGATATACATTTTTCGCAGATCTTTCAGAATTACTTAGCAACTATACCCCACAAACGTTTCTAAAGTACCGAAAAACGTAAAAAACCACCAACCTCAGCAGTTTTTTATAAATACATAGCATGAAAAAACGTTTTCAACCTATAGTATAAGAGCGAAAAATAAGCGCGAACACAAGGGGAATCGATTGGAGTTTGATTTTTTGTTATTAGCTTCAAGCAGAAGCGAGCTAAAGATGTTTTACTACAAGGGGTCGAAAACTAGGTTTTTCCTAATTTTAAAACATAAATAAGGCTTGGATTAAAATAAAAATATGATTTTCGAACTCAGGGCATCAAGGCGGTTCGATTGGTCCTAAATTTGACTGAATTTGAGAACTTTTTTGAAATTGTGCCTAAGGAGGGTCGGTATTGTGAAAAAGCCTATCTTAATAGGGCGCCCATCGAGTTTTCTCTGTCATTAAGTGCCTATACACCCCTCGGCGGGGCTCGATCCCCCGAGCGCACAGACTGTAGTCTAACGCACTACCACCAGGCCACGAGGGTGACAACGTTAAGACACAACGAAAAAACCGATCAGAAGTCGCCACAACAGCACGCATCTCTGTCCCGTTGACGTGGCCACGGTATTGGACAACGGGTTGATGAAAACCGTAGCCGTTTCCCGAAACCCAACAGAACTTGATACCTCTTCTGGTTTTCCAAAATTGGTAAGGAGCGTGCTTCACAAATAACATTCAAAGAAAAACTAACTTGGTGATAGCAACAGTAGTATCGTGGGCCATTTTGATCCTTAAGACCGGCGTTATTGGCGTTGGTCGAAGTCGTCGCGAGCAGCAGAGTCACGAACGCAAACGTGCTGATTATTGGCAGCATGATGACTTTTTTCGGATGGCGTGTTGAAGGTGTGTATGTTTTGACTGTTGCTGTTGGAATTTATTGTCGTGATGAAGATGCGAAGAAAAAATTGTTGCTATTTTGGTGTGTAAAAAAATGTGACGAACTGGGTTCAATCATTCGGAATAAAACTCAGCTTTTATAGGATTTCTCCAATGGAGTTTGTACAATGTAATTGGGCAATTTTATTCGTGTTGTCTTTGTTCATGTTCTAAAACGGTTGTGGACTTTGATCTCGTCACGAATACGTGGAATATAAAAAAATGTACACACGCACATTGACAAATAGACCCCGACACCAAAACAACCGTGTAAAAGATAAACAGTTCAGAAAAAGATCCAACTCTGAAACGAACCTCTATCGGCAAAATGCAAAACGTCAAAAGACAGGAAAACAGAACAAATCAAACATCTGCGAATCACAGCGATAATGAATGGAACGAAAACGTCGACAAAAAAGTTAAAACTCACTGGGCCGATTGAAAGAGCATAAAACAAGAAAGTGGGTGGTGGATTTGGATTTTCAGAACTGTTAGTTCGGTCTGCAAGCCAATTGGCCACATCTGCATTTTTACACATTTTACAAACGCCAGCTGCACTAAGCAAAAACTCCTCGTCTAAAGACGTGGTTTCAGTCACAAACATTAACTTAAACAAACACACTGGCACACACCGTATATCGATAATACACATGAAGTCGAGCAATATTTCTGCCGGTGTGTTTGCGTATCATGACACTACGCCACAATAAACTGTCAAGAACACGACGGTGGTGAAGAAAAACCACGGCATTGTCTTCAGACAAGGACTTTGAATTTATAAAGAGAAATTTTTTTCAGGCGGTCAAGTACTTTCGTTGGTTCAACGCAGCGATTCGATGAAATCTCAACGTGCACACAATCGAGATCCCGACGACCACCAGACAAACGAACACAAAAACGCCCAACACCGCCAGCGTCTGCGGCGTAAGCGTGCAGTCCGCCGAGTGCTGCGACGGGAGCCAACCGGCCATCACGCGCTCTTGCCACGATTTCAGTTCCGCGTTCTGCTTCAGCTGTTCCAGCTGTTTTTCGCGTGCTAATCCTGATATATTGTAAAAGAATGTTGTTGGGTTTTTTCTGATTTTTGTGTTACTTTTTTGTGGTTTCCAACTCAGAACTGCGCTGATTCTGCCCGTTTTCCGGCCATACGCCAGTAATGCGTTGCGTTCGCCAGCATTTGCACACACAAACTCCTGCAACTTGAAACGCACTCTCTTGCACAATCTTGTCGATCGGCTGATCAATGTCGAACACAACGACCGGCTCCGTGCGCACGTCCAGCTCCTCGGTGGGCGGGCGACGCGACGCGGTGACCAGCTGGATTCGGTTGTTGTTCGGTGGTTCGCGGCGATTCCCACGGTCGGTGTCCGGCGATTCGTCGATTCGGAGTGGTCGGTTGTTCGGTTCGGTCAGATTCGCCGATCGGCGACTCCGCGACGCGATTGACGCCGGATGCACCGGACATCGCGGCGGCTGCAATTGTCGTGTTGTTGCTTATTGTTTTGCTGTTTGGTTCGGTTTTATTCGGCACACTGTTGAAGTACAAGGGGTACACGAAAGAAATCAAGTTCCAAAACCAACACGCTGTGCACACCGCCATTGTTTTGCTGTTTTAAGACCCGATTTTTCAGAATAGCGATTTCCTCTAGGCACTAGAATGCAAAGTTTTTCCAATTTAGACAAATCATACATCATTCTGACCGTCTTGACGCGCTGATTCCGAAAATCACATTTATTTTTTGATTCAAAGTCATTTAGGACTCAAAAATGGCCAAAAACCGTTTTTTTGGACCCTTTCAAAAAATAGTGTTTCTTCAGCTTTTTAATGAAGCTACGACAAAAAATAATAAAACCATTCGATTCGCCTTGATCTGCTGAACATTTTTTGTTAATATACTGTGCCCTAAAAATAAAGTTTAAAAGGTGAATTTTTAAAAAAAACTGATTTTAAAGCCAGTTTTTCATTTTTTTCGGGTCTTCAGAACCGTTTTCGGGGCATAGTATGGGGGTCCACCAAAAAGCACTCCGAAATAGCTAGCTCTGTGCCAAGTTTCATTTTTAATTTCGGTCGGCAGGATAACTAAAAAATGGTTTTACTGTTGGTACCCAGAACGCGATTTGGTTATCATGACACCGACATGCACCTGAACATGTACCACGTGCTGCAACCAGGTGTACTGTGAGATAAAATAAAATAGTGCGTCCAAAAGCCCACGAGACCAGCTAATAGTGCCTCAAGAATCAGTCGTCGAAGTACTTATTCATGGCCATAACAGCGGAGCTATTTTTGCTCACAAGTGTGAACTATTGGTTAAAGACCCAATGACAATGTTAGTTTTTGGGGTTTTTCAGCAATTTAGAACCGTTTTCGGGGCATAGTATGGGGGTGCGCCAGAAAGCACTCCGAAATAGCTAGCTCTGTGCCAAGTTTCATTTTCAATTTCGGTCGGCTGGATAACTAAAATTTGATTTTACTGTTGGTACCCAGAACGCGATTTGGTCATCATGACACCGACATGCACCTGAACATGTACCACGTGCTGCAACCAGGTGTACTGTGAGATAAAATAAAATAGTGCGTCCAAAAGCCCACAAGACCAGCTAATAGTGCCTCAAGAATCAGTCGTCGAAGTGCTTATTCATGGCCATAACAGCGGAGCTACTTTTGGTACCCAGACCACGATTTTGACACCATGAGAACTATATGTACAGTTGGGAGCAACGTGTATTGTGTAATTACATGTTATTATATTAGCTATATAAGATGTGGTGATCTGTGATCAGGTGTAGTTTATTCTTATTCCTGTCGTAATCATCCTAATCGTCCTAATCAGCGTTCATCCTAATAAAAACCCTTTCTGGCGCCCAACGTTTGGTTCGTAACAATCATCATCAATCCTCAAAAGTTCATAACAAAAATAAACAAAAGTAAATCAGTAGCCACAAAAAATCATCGGCGGAAGGAAATGGCAAGGCGAAACGCCAGCAGCAGTTCGCTGAGCAGCAGAGATTCCAGTCCTGACTCACTGATAACAGACGACGACACCGTGAAGAAGTCACGCGAAGATCTGCTGCAGATGATCGACTATTGCCAGGAGTTCAGCGATCGTTCAGCGCTCAACTCGATCTGCAGAACGCTTCGAGATCGAAAAGAGATAAGTCGCACACTGCTGTACAAATTGAAACGTGACATTGGTCCGTCTCAGACTCTATCCATTGAGGATCTGGCTGACAAAGCGCGATTGTTTGTTCTTGACATGTTCAAATACAAAGCGTACGTTACCTGGAGCACAGTAACTCAGGACAATTCCGCACAAAAAGTGTCGAGTAACGAGAACGTGCAGCGTCATGACTCAAAAGACGACGATGACAGTGATGATGAGTACGAGGATGCGTCTGACTCACTAGAGTCAGTGCGCACTGCCGGAGACCAAACCAAGACGGCTCAATCGTCGGTTAACGATGATGACGAACCGCACGCAAGCAACGCCATGCATGCGGCACAGGTGAAACCAGGTACCAGCAATCAGAGTACTTCAGTCAAACCTGCTACCACCAAACGACTGAAAAAGAAGGTGAAAAAGAAGAAGGTAAAAAGGAGTAATGGTGGTGAAAAGCTCAGTGGGTTCAGTCCCAGAGTACACCAGTTCAATGGGTTCAGTCCCAGAACAGAAGGACTCAGTGGGTTCAGTCCCAGAGTCGAGCCTACTGGGTTCATTCCCAAGGCAAATGAGTCCACTGGGTTGATTCCCAGGACCAAAAATATGATTGGTGAGCCTACTGGGTTAATTCCCAAGGCAAATGACGAGGCCAGTGGGTTAAGTCCCAGGCACGATAAAATGAAGGCCAGTGGGTTAAGTCCCAGGCACGATAAAGTGAAAACGGAGACGGGAGTTTCAGAGCAATTGATTCAGTTGGTCATGCAACAACAACAGCAGATGAGCATGTTGCTCAACAAAATGTTGAATCAGCAAAGTCAGTCGAGTGCGTGTAAAGGCCATGATGACAACAGCAAACAGGTGTGCAGTGACAGTGTCAGTGAGAGCAACAAAGCGTACATGATGTTGTTGTCTGAAAAATGGCAAAAATTCGACCCAGCCAAAAATCACAAATTCCGTACCTGGCTCAGTAGTCTGCAAACCAGACTGGAGCTGTGGGACCCACCAACGAAAATTGCGGTCGAGCATATTCGTATGTGTCTGTCCGACGACGCATTGTTTGCTTTCGATCAACAGCCACAAGGAGTGCGTGAAAATTTGGAAGAGTCCATCAAGTACCTTGAGTCCATCTACGGACCAAGAAATGAGGCAATTACATCCGTGTACGAACTCGACACAGCAATGCGACAGGAAGGAGAATCTGTGCGCGCCTTCGGACTACGTCTGGAGAATTTGCTTCTTGCCACTGGGCAAAACTATCGCGGCTCGGATGGCAACTACATTCCGTTTGTCGAAACGACGTTGATCAACAAGTTTGTGCAAGGATTGATGGATCCGTTCTTGTCGAGCAAAGCAGAAGACCATAAGTTCAAGGGTCTCAGTTTCCGACAAATTGTGGATAAAATCCAAGTCGTGGAAGACTGCGAGAAGTACAAGCAGAAACAGTACAGTCGACAGGAATACAAAGACAACGGCAGCAAGCCGAATTACCAAAACACGCAATATATCGGTCGATGTTACCGCATTCGACACGACATGCAACAGCAAAATCATCAACAGCAAAACTATCCACCAAAATTCGCAAGATTCCGAAATTGGCATCCGCAGTTTAGAATGTCGGAAGCAGAAAAACAGTGGATGGCGAGAATCTACGGTCGAAGCAAAACAGCGACGTATCCTCGAACAGCGACAAACGACGTGGGCAACGATCAGAGGAGCGAGCACGACTACGGCCTGCGCGATGAGACAAGCATCGACTAATCAGCAATTCAATTTTAATCAGCAATCAAATAATGTGATAAATCATTTTCAATTGTTGGGGAGAAGTTGGGAGCAACGTGTATTGTGTAATTACATGTTATTATATTAGCTATATAAGATGTGGTGATCTGTGATCAGGTGTAGTTTATTCTTATTCCTGTCGTAATCATCCTAATCGTCCTAATCAGCGTTCATCCTAATAAAAACCCTTTCTGTACTGTACATGGCTTTTGGATGCACTATTTTATTTTATCTCACAGTACACCTGGTTGCAGCACGTGGTACATGTTCAGGTGCATGTCGGTGTCATGATGACCAAATCGCGTTCTGGGTACCAACAGTAAAATCAAATTTTAGTTATCCAGCCGACCGAAATTGAAAATGAAACTTGGCACAGAGCTAGCTATTTCGGAGTGCTTTCTGGTGCACCCCCATACTATGCCCCGAAAACGGTTCTAAATTGCTGAAAACCCCCAAAAACTAACATTATCATTGGGTTTTTTAACCAATAGTTCACACTTGCGAGCAAAAATAGCTCCGCTGTTATGGCCGTGAATAAGCACTTCGACGACTGATTCTTAAGGCACTATTAGCTGGTCTCGTGGGCTTTTGGATGCACTATTTTATTTTATCTCACAGTACACCTGGTTGCAGCACGTGGTACATGTTCAGGTGCATGTCGGTGTCATGATGACCAAATCGCGTTCTGGGTACCAACAGTAAAATCAAATTTTAGTTATCCAGCCGACCGAAATTGAAAATGAAACTTGGCACAGAGCTAGCTATTTCGGAGTGCTTTTTGGTGCACCCCCATACTATGCTCCGAAAACGGTTCTAAATTGCTGAAAACCCACAAAAACTAACATTATCATTGGGTTTTTTAACCAATAGTTCACACTTGCGAGCAAAAATAGCTCCGCTGTTATGGCCGTGAATAAGCACTTCGACGACTGATTTTTAAGGCACTATTAGCTGGTCTCGTGGGCTTTTGGATGCACTATTTTATTTTATCTCACAGTACACCTGGTTGCAGCACGTGGTACATGTTCAGGTGCATGTCGGTGTCATGATGACCAAATCGCGTTCTGGGTACCAACAGTAAAATCAAATTTTAGTTATCCAGCCGACCGAAATTGAAAATGAAACTTGCACAGAGCTAGCTATTTCGGAGTGCTTTCTGGTGCACCCCCATACTATGCCCCGAAAACGGTTCTAAATTGCTGAAAACCCCCAAAAACTAACATTATCATTGGGTTTTTTAACCAATAGTTCACACTTGCGAGCAAAAATAGCTCCGCTGTTATGGCCGTGAATAAGCACTTCGACGACTGATTCTTAAGGCACTATTAGCTGGTCTCGTGGGCTTTTGGATGCACTATTTTATTTTATCTCACAGTACACCTGGTTGCAGCACGTGGTACATGTTCAGGTGCATGTCGGTGTCATGATAACCAAATCGCGTTCTGGGTACCAACAGTAAAACCATTTTTTAGTTATCCTGCCGACCGAAATTGAAAATGAAACTTGGCACAGAGCTAGCTATTTCGGAGTGCTTTTTGGTGGACCCCCATACTATGGCCCGAAAACGGTTCTGAAGACCCGAAAAAAATGAAAAACTGGCTTTAAAATCAGTTTTTTTAAAAATTCACCTTTTAAACTTCATTTTTAGGGCACAGTATATTAACAAAAAATGTTCAGCAGATCAAGGCGAATCGAATGGTTTTTTTATTTTTGTCGTAGCTTCATTAAAAAGCTGAAGAAACACTATTTTTTGAAAGGGTCCAAAAAAACGGTTTTTGGCCATTTTTGGGTCCTAAATGACTTTGAATCAAAAAATAAATGTGATTTTCGGAATCAGCGCGTCAAGACGGTCAGAATGATGTATGATTTGTCTAAATTGGAAAAACTTTGCATTCTAGTGCCTAGAGGTGGGAGGGGTGGGACGGTATTCTCAAAAAGCCGATCTTAAAGCCGCAGTCGGCGGTCTGTGAATCTTAAGCAATCAGCTGGTTGGCTGTTGTGACATATTGGACTCATGCTACAAGTAGTAAATACGCTACGCTTGGATTGGAATTGCAACTGTTGATTGGGATTGGACATTCAGTGGAGCAACACGCTGCGAATCAGCGCGTCGGTAGTGCTAGATACTATTGACAAACAAATAGTCTTTCCACCATGTGCAAAGTGCTTGTCTGTTTACAAGACGGAAATTTTACAAAAATTCTACCGTAATCGCCTGACAGGTGTCATGTGCGCCCAGGCACACTTCGATTTGACAACTGAAATGCAACTGCGAAATGTCGGCAAACTTGAACTGATGACTTTCAGCGTAGGCCACCTGACCGGACGGTGTGTATTGAACGTCCGATAGAATGATTGCGTCGATGGTGCACCTGCAAAAAACATAAGTTTGAACAAACTGTACACTTTAAAAATCAGAGAGCGGCTCTTACATGTCCCAGAGTAGCTTTTGCATGTCCTAGGGCGGCTCTTACATATCCTAGAGCGGCTCTTACATATCCCAAAGCGGCTCTCACATATCCAAGAGGAACTCTTACATACCCAAAGACCCGGCTCTCACATACCGGTATTCAATGGCGATTCATACATACAATTGTATGCAAGAACGGAACGGTTCACCATATGAGAGAGCCGTATTCAGAATCTTGGATCTGAATTTCTCACTTTCATAAGGTATGAAAAAACGAGTCTTGGATACCAAAGAGCCGTCGCAAATATGTTTTCAGAGTGTAAATGAAAAGCAAGTGAACTTTCTCAACTTCAGATCACCAATTCTCTGTGCATGATCACATATGCATGATCCAACCAATCAGCTATCAACTCCAACCATTCCAGTAAGAAACGAGACAGTCACTGCAAAAGTGGCCCCTTTTGACCAACCCCTGATCATCCACAACCGGCACCCTGGGATGCACACCGTCTTCGACGAAACAATTCTTCACGAGAAACTTGTACATGTCTGTAAATGTGAAAGTTTTATTTATTCAAGCGCAGTTTTGCTGATTGGCTGCTCGATCAACTTTCGTCAAAATACAGGGTAGAAAATCAAACAAAATTCAATCATTTCAAAATTGATCCCAATCCCATACAATGCGCTTTTGACTGAAAAAATGACACTCTTTGTGGACAAAATATTGCTTTGGCGAGCAGTTTTTGTTAAACCGCAACCGAGAAGCATTGTTTAGATCAACAATAGAAACTGTGTGCCAAACAATGAACAAAGTCTCAGACAATCTTTGCTGAACACCAATCGCAATGATGCCTTTTTCCTCAATGTTCCATTCCATTGTCATTCTTTTCACGCTCACCAGTATCACAATCCCATCGGTGTACGACTTTATCGCCGACATTTGCATAAGCCACCGGTGGTCCGTCGACGTTAACGCTGCGCAGCGAGTACACACAGGAGGGCATTGCCACGGCTGCGGTCGCGATGGACGTCACAAGGGCACTGCAAAAGTGGCAGATGGGCAGGGGCACTGCGAAATTGGGAGTTTAGTCGGGCTGTAAAGGCCCATTCATGCACGCGCGCTCACATGAACGTACGCATGAACGTGCGTATGTTCCAAAACTGAAGCGCGCTGTTTTTTTTGCTCCGTGAATGTGTAGCGAAGTGACGCGCGTCAGCGCGCTTCAACCTCCATGAATGGCGCTTATGATCTGCTTTGTGGTAAAGTGCACATATTCTTCAGATTTTCTCATTTGTTACAAACAATGCAACTGCAATCAGCGAGTGGGACAGCATAAAATGTTTCGCTCTGATGTTATCGTAAAATCACCCTGGTAAAATTATACAACCCACCTGACATCGATGCCAGCACTGACGGCGTGTGAGGCTTCCCCGTAGAAGCACTGGATACGGTAGGCCCTGTCGACTTTGGTGATGAAAACCGGGTGGAAACTGATGACTATGGTGATTTCGTACATCATGCCGCGCGGATTCAGCTGTGGTGTAGAATTTTTTTATCGTAAAATTTGAAAAACAGGTTTTACGAAACACGGCACTTTATTACTTTGGAACACATTTTTTAATGTACCTGTTTGGGCTACATTTAGCGTTACAGTACACGAAAAATTTCGCGTATGTGCAACACTTGCCAAAGCAAAACTTTGCCTCTTTGAAATTGATCAAAACATTACGCGTGTCGCTTCATCAACGTTTTTAGCAGAAAGAAAAACAATGAGTTGCAATGACTTTATTTCTCGTACACTGCAAGACAAAATTGACTAAATTCAGCAAACCCTAATGAAAACTGACTTCCGCCATTACTACTGGAACGAAAGGAGCGAAGCATTCATGAAGCAGTATTTTATTCATGAGCGAAGCATTCATGACGCGTAGCTGTATTTAAAAAACGTAGCTATGCGTCACTAAATGCTGCTTCATGACTGCCGCTTAAACCCACCATTCTCGATCGATACATGCCGCACTCGTCAAACAGCACGACCATCTTTGGGCGCTGCGCGTCGAAATTGTTGACGCGACCTGCGGTTGTGCACTGCGTTCGGTTGGATTCACCCTGAAATGTACAGTGTTATGGAATTGTTGTTTTCAAATAACAAATGTTGTTTTCGGCGTTTTTTAACCAGCTCCATCATGTGTACATGCATTACATGAAGCCATTCGGTGTTTTAGTATAGAGTGGTGTTTTGGATAAAGTCTGAAGTCGAAGTCTGTCCGTGCCCAGTGATCATGCACCATGCGAGATCACCAACCAACCAATCACCTGACAGCCTATGATTTACGAGTTCAACGGTGTAACAAGGCGAATACCTTGACAAAGATCCTTCCGAGGAACGTCGACCTGGTCAACACCTGTATGCCAACGCCTTCGTCGCTGCACTCGATGAACGGATCCTCTAGCACCTCATTGTCGATCGCAATAGCCAATGAGCGTTCGACAACGATCGACGAGCCGAAAAGTAACCACAAACCAATTAGCACGCAGTTGCGGTGGCACGATTTGGCGGTGTTGTGCATGATATTGATTGTCCTCAATCGTCGGTATAAGATCTTCTAATTTTATGGATCTTTCGTGTATTTCGGCTTTTCTTAGTCGACGATTTAGATAACAACAGATTTGAAAATGCAGATTTCAGGAGTCCACTCTGCAATTATGTTTGAAGTGAAAATTGGGTGGAAGGTGTTTCGAAACTTTTTTTGATTTCTAAAGAGTGTTGTGTTGCATACGTTTCTGTTTTGATGGTGAATGCTCCACTTTCGACTTTTACGCTTTCCGGTGCGAGGATTTTCGTAAAAAAGAATGACTGAGAACAATGGAGACGGAGTTCATAAAATCAGTTTATAGGATCGCATTATTTGAGAAAAATCGACTGTCGTCGTTCGGCGGATGCATTTGTGAGTTTCACTTTTTTATGTGCGTGCAGAAACCGTTTTTATTTGCAACAGTAAATAAATTGTAGAATGAAAGATGGGGAAAACAAAAGCAAAAACGGCATATGTTTTCGAATACGAACAATGGTCAACGCACATAACTTTGTGCCAAAAAGTGCATTTTGCAATTGTTTTTCGTGCGTATTTTTATTTCGCATCAAAAAAGGTGTTACGCAGTATTTCAAACACTTCACAGACGAACATCGTTTCAGTTTAGTCAGGACCAACTGACCTCAATTGTCCAGCTCATTACACCACACATGCCGATACTACCCAATTGGCACACATTGTCTCGGTCCAGCGGTGCACCCACATGGATGTCTGGCGGGTAAAGACATATCTGCAACTTTTCAAACATGTTTTCTTCATGGGAAAGGAAGTCACAAACTTCATGTGTGTAGAATCCCTCACGCAAACATTTTGCAATGACAGAAACTGCATATTTTCATGAGTCTGTGGCTAAATATTAAACAATATGCAATCAACTTCAGGGGTGGGGCCGTTTAACTTCAGGTGAGAATGTTGTAATAGTGTGAGCGGTCCTATCACGTGTTGTCTTTTTTTGTTTGTTTGTCTGTTTTATCAGACAGGATGGATTTCAAAACAGGTTGTTATTGCACGCTTGTGTTGTGCAATTATTGTTTAACCGCATCCATAGGTGTAAAAACCTAGAAAAAAGTTACATATTTTGTGACAATTACATCAGAGACGACTGATTAACCCAAATTCGCTTTCTAATGTAATGTACGGTATGTATGACATTATCCATTTTTGCATTTCTTAATTTCCGTTGCCTCTTTTGTAAAAATTCACTGTTGACAACTGACGGGGCTAAAAAGAAGACCAGAAATCCGTAAAAAGGAATAGCAGAAAAAGATTTTTCAGTTCAAAAAAAGAATTTCAACAAATTGGCTACGAATATGTGGGGTGTGAATTGAATTTCCCAAAGGGTCCCAGTGTTAAATGCTTGAAAAATATTGCTTTTTCAAATTGAAGCTAAAACAAACAAACGGGAAGCTGTTCATTGGCGAATAATGTGACTCGTTATCGTGGTATGCCGTGTAAAGTTTCAAACTTTAAAAACCTGCGCTTGGCTTCCTCTTGGGCGTGTTCTTCCTCACAGCAATCGGCGGCTATTTGGCCTCACGAACGAATCTCGTCGACTGTGTCTTAAAAAAATCTGTTTTTAGAACAAACTCTGGGAATGGGATGTTATTA
>JASANC010000308.1:0-15192 GCA_030248135.1 Theristus sp. LFF4_11 | reverse complement strand
GATAGATTTATGTGGATTTTTTTCCAATCTCTGTTCTGTGAAAGATAAAAAAAATCATCATCATTCCCATGCAATAAAAATATTAGGTATGATCGACCACTTTAATTTGGCTTCGCTACTGCTGTTCGCCATCTACACAAATCGAATTACCAACGAGCATGGCAATCGATTGTTGCTGAACAAATAGGCTAAACAGGTTCCACTACAAAAAGAATGCAGCATCAACAAAGACGTGGCCATGATCGATAGCGAATCAGTGGAACGGTCCACATATGATTAATCAATTTTAATCGAAAGACAGTTGAATGTTGCAGATCAGAAAAGATTACCTTTTAATGTTTTGAACGAAAATAGCAGTTGGTTGCTGCTGATCAAAGACTGCTTTACCATACTTTTAACTGGGATGACAGTAGAAAGAGATCGCTAAAAAGATTGCTTTTTGGACGGGATGATTGCTATTTTTTGCTATTTTGCTAAAAAATATTTTTTCTTATACTGAACAGGTTGCTTTTTAATTTTTTTTTTTTTTCCCCCACATTTCCCCCCCCCCCCCCCCAATTTTACCTTTTTCCTTTTCCCTTTTTTTCTTCTCTCCTTTTTTTTTATAATATTGCTTTTCCTCCTCACCCCCTAATATTTCCACCTTTTCCCCCCCCACCCCACAAATTTTCCAAAAAAACACAAAAACCCCTAAAAAACAAATCCCATCAAATTCTTCTAAAAAACGATCATTGCTGTGGTAAATTAAGAACAGTCGGTTGAAGCAACTCAAAATCAAATTCCAATGCATTTTTGTCCGGATCGTCCGGGTCAAGAAGGTCAAAATCCACTCAAAAATAATAATTGTTTTCATCAGCTAACCGTGCCGTAGGCACGGGTTATTTGCTAGTAAATAAAATATCATATTGCAGCAGCAGTTGATGGTGTCTGTTGTGGTTGAGGGTGAGGGTCTGCTGAGTCACTGACTGATTGAAGAGCACTAGAGCAGAGCAGCAGAGCAAGGTGGATGATTGATTGAATGTTTCCTTGTTTCTTTTTGCAGGAAATAGTCCGCCTTCGACACTGTGCTGCTGACGACGCCCACGAAGACGACGACGCCGCCGAGAGCGGTTGCGTGGAAGAGCTGTATGCGGTCGGAACGCGTGCGTGCGTCTCTCGCTTGCCCGGTGGCACGCTGAAAGCGCAGTACACGACGGAGTCAACGATCAAAAATGTGCCTGCTCGCTTTGTTTTTGTTGTCGCCTCCATCAACACCAAATCCATGTTTCTTGACTTCTTGTTGTTTACTTGTGTTGCCACAAAACACGGTCTTTAAAAGCATCACGTATCATTTTGCGACAGGCATTCTGGTTTGCGTTCGGCTCGCACGCGCCTCGTCAGTGTCCGGCGCCGTCGCGTGTGCCGCCACCGCTCTCAGCGGTCTGCTTCCTTACTGACGATCTCTTGCAGGTTCATGGGGAAGTCGACCACGAACTGCTCTATGTGTCGCTGCCGTATGAAGTTTGTTGATCTTATTCTTAAGTTTGGTTTGATTTGTCGGGGTCATGCCAAAGCGGCATTCGTGAAGCAGTATTTAATTTGTAAACACAGCTAAATGTCAATAAATAACTGCTTCATGAAGACCACATAAAGGTGCTGCATCGTCTCTTCGTTGTTTTCTTTGCAGATGACAAACGTCTGGCCAACGAAAATGGGCTTGATATTCGAAAGGCAGTTGCTAGAAGACGGCTTGGAAGCACTCAACCAGTAGGAATATATTTTTTATGAGTTTCAGTTTTTTCTAATAATTCCCGCGTACTCTTATTTTCATTTTTTTCTGATGTTTTCGAACAAATCAAAATTTGCACTCTTCAGGAACGACGAAACGTGCATCCCGGTGTTGCACACGCTGACTCACCCGTTGAACGAGTTGCTGCCGGTGATCATGAAACCAAAAGGTTGAACAATGCAAAAACGCCTGAAATAGACTGGAAAACGTTGACTTGAGACGTGACGACGTGTTTCAACTGGAACTGCTCATTGGATCGAAATCAGTGCATTGAATTTCTTTGCTTCTTTTCACAGACGGGCGCACAGGCGCGCGCTACGCGTGTGACAGTCGTTGCGAAATCGTGTTCTCGGACGCGCACTCGTCTCTGGTGCTGACGTTCGATCGTGCCACTGGGCTGCACTCGCTGTGGTCGACGAAAACGGCGTCGCATCAGGTGACTCTGACGATTGTAGGCAGGCTGATGATTGGCTGAACTGCTGAATGCTGTTGCAGACGTGCTGAAATCAGTGCGTATAATCACAAAACACAACAGTGCTAACGTTATTTGGAATGGATTTTCGAGTTATTTCATTGAAAACCATATTCCGTTTAAATAATCGATTCGAGGCCGGTTTGGAATATGGTTTAGTAGGTTCCTGTTTTTGCTTGGTTGTATTCATCGAAACGAAACGATCACTTGACTTGATGGAATTTCTGGAAAGTTTCAGGACTCACTAGCAGCGGCGCAACGAATGGAGGCGTCCATGTGCAGTTTCGTGACAGCCTCAATTGCGACAGACGGCCGTGCGAGTGCCATGAGCATGCTCAGCACACCACGATGCCTGAACAACACGACTGCTGGTGGGCTTGTTGAGTGGTTGTTTTAGAGTGCAGGCTTGTGGGCAAGTGCAGCTTGCTGTGTGTTTTGGTCGGAAGACGGTGCACTGTACAGCTCAGTTATGTTGGTTGCACAGCACAGTGACAGCCACGCACATATGACACCGCAGTAGCGCGTGCCGCGTGGGTCAACCTTTGTGGCCTGGTGGTAGTGCGTTAGACCACAGTCCGTGCGCTCGGGGGATCAACACCCGCCGAGGGGTGTATGGGCATTTAATGACAGAAAACTCGATGGGCGCCCTACTCAGTGGCGTTCTGTACGCTTCTCTGCGTTAGCTCTGGCTAAAAACATCGCCTAAAAATCCCAACAACAACAACAACAACCTTTTCGAGTGCGTGTGTGTTTGCTTGTGGTGACTGTACAACAGCAGTGAGTGCAATGTCTTCAGCTGACCACTATATCATGCCACCCAGCCAGAAGCAGATCCCAAAGAAACGCATTGCAACGTGCAAACACTGTTTCTTGCGGTTTCGCCTGGTAAGCGTGTAATACTGCGGGCCCCCAGGCTCGTCAGTACGACAAGGCCCGGGCTAGCCCACTCAAAAGTGATGACCAGCGCAGACGGATGTTATGTCTGGCTGAAACATCAGCGAAACAGCGGGTCACACAATAACGAGACGCGGGACAGAGTTGTCCTTTGACGAACGCAGACGTGCGCATGCCAACGCCAGCAGCACGCAACTCGGCAGCAGTGATCGCCAGTGCAACGCCAGCATTCCTGGGCGGCACGCCCAACATCCTGAAATTGCCGACGTTCGAGCGTGTTGCCGCGACACCAATCACCACGACCAGCGGCAATTTTTTCGAGTCTCCCACGTTCGTTGTTCGTAATCGTGGTTTTGTTATTATTGAGTTTTCTGTCTTGGTTTCGAAGCAAACGGTTGACTTGAAAACAAACAAAATTGCAGCGGCCGCCCAAATCTGCCGGGTGGTCCACCATCGGCCGTCACCAACAGCAGCGGTGTTGTGCGAAGTGGAAACGCTTTCGCAACGTCGTCGTCAGCTGCTGGTTATTCTTTTGAATGCTGACATTTCTAAAGTTCAGTAGCCCAAACGAACGTTGCCAACTTTGTTACAGCAACCGGCACTACCACAACGACGGACTGCAGTGAGCTGAGCAGCAGTGAGCACGCGGCGCGTCTGCTGTCGTTGCACAGCGCCACGGCCGGCACAACCACCACCACCAGCACGAACTGCAGCTCGCACTTGCAGTCGCCGCAGTTCACCGGGGCACCGAACGCTGCTCGCACGCCTGTTTGTTTTCACTGTCTTGAATTTATGTACAGTTTTTATCAAGTCTGCAAAAGCATGGAGTCATTATCCGTTATTCAAGGCCCGTTCATACTGACGTATGCATGCACCTCACGTCACGTCACTTTAGGTCCCGTGTTATTGCATACTGCCGTTCATGCAGACGTATGCATCTACGGCACGTCCCGTCACTTTAGGTCCCGTGTTATTGCATACTGCCGTTCATGCAGACGTATGCATCTACGGCACGTCACGTCACTTTAGGTCCCGTGTTATTGCATACTGCCGTTCATGCAGACGTATGCATCTACGGCACGTCACGTCACTTTAGGTCCCGTGTTATTGCATACTGCCGTTCATGCAGACGTATGCATCTACGGCACGTCACGTCACTTTAGGTCATTGCATACTGCCGTTCATGCAGACGTATGCATCTACGGCACGTCACGTCACTTTAGGTCCCGTGTTATTGCATACTGCCGTTCATACAGACGTATGCATCTACGGCACGTCCCGTCACTTTAGGTCCCGTGTTATTGCATACTGCCGTTCATGCAGACGTATGCATCTACGGCACGTCACGTTACTTTAGGTCCCGTGTTATTGCATACTGCCGTTCATGCAGACGTATGCATCTACGGCACGTCACGTCACTTTAGGTCCCGTGTTATTGCATACTGCCGTTCATACAGACGTATGCATCTACGGCACGTCCCGTCACTTTAGGTCCCGTGTTATTGCATACTGCCGTTCATGCAGACGTATGCATCTACGGCACGTCCCGTCACTTTAGGTCCCGTGTTATTGCATATAACCGTTCATGGAGACGTGCCTTTGACGTACGTACGTCAGCATACCATACGTCAGTGTGAACGGGCCTTCACACCGTTATTTTTCAGTCGTATGAACTGAATCACAGGGCGCTGGCATTGATTTTTGGTGTTTTTTGCAGGCGACCCTGCTGAGCACCGTGACACCTCGACGCATCGCGACGCGCTCAGTGACGCGCATCAATCAAGCGGCGGCGGCCTCGGGCGGCGCCATGAGCCCCGTCGTCTCGCGCCTCATGAGACTCAAGTGCGTTCGTTTTGCAATTTTTGAACTCTCTGTTTTTGCGACTTCTCTCCTGACTCTGACTCTCCGACTGTAAAGAAACCAATGTTTTTTTGTGAGTCTGATTTCTCTGTGCAGTCGCTTCAACGACACGACAACTCCAGCAGGCTCGAGCAGCAGTTCACTCGCACCAACGCGTGTCCGTTTCAGCCATCAAACGCCCGCACGGACGCCGGCCAATCGTGCGGCCGCTAGTTGGTGCTGTTTGTTGCTTGGAACGTTCGGAACGGGAGAGTTGTGAAATTGTGAAAACCAACACGTTCCGCGAAGTCGCATTTGGCGCGTGCCTTTGTTTGTGGATTTGTAAATCAAGAATAAAAACATCGTTTTCTCAGAATTCGCCACGCCGGGTGCCGCATCGAATCTGGACGAAAGTTGTCTGGTGAGAAGTTGTTGGTAAAAGAGCTGAAGCTTGTTTTTCTGTTCTGTTTCTGTTTCATTGCTTGCTTTTCCTTTTGGTAGACGAACGCAGAATCGGTGATCATGGACGGTGGCTCTAGCGGACATTGGCCTGCGGAGCCGTTGATACCGGATGTTTGCCTCGATTGGCAGTGGACTGAGAACACACGACGGTGCGTGTTGTCGTGGTTGTTATGGCTGTTTTTATTGGTAATACATAAAAGACCTCATTTTATGTCCACCCATTGCCGGGAATAAGTGAACCAGCGCGATACAAAACATTCAGCTGATAATGCTGAAGAGAGTAATTGAAACTCCAAAAACTGTTGTACTGTAAGAATGGCAACGGTGCTCTATTAAGTAGTGGCTGGTTACAAAATGAAGCATCAGCACTCAATTGGTACACACGTTACTAAAAGCAATTCGGCCGAATACCAACCAAAGTACAGTACGGCCGAATAAATGAGGCAGTCCATCAAGGCGGGATCAGTCGCAGACTAGAAGTTGTCTTTTTCAAAAATGCCAACATAATTCCCAATCATGTGTGTAAGAGAGAAAGAATGAACAGACCAGCGCGGATAATCCATTTAGTTCAAAAAAACCGCGTCAAATTTGGCACACAATGTGGTTTCTGAACGTTTTTTTCTTTCATTCAAATTTCGCGCGCTCCTTGAACCCTGAAAAAAGCTGCCATGTTTAATCGGCCATACCGTAGCAAAAAGCGCCCAATCACACGTATCACGGATTCACGGCGCGTTCGTCCCACGCCCACGGCGACTGCCAGATGCTGCGCACGTTGTGCTGGTCGTGTTGTGCGTTGTGGTGCTGCCGCTGCTGTTGCTCACAGCGCATGCGACACACGTCCGCGTGCAACCAGTCGCGCATCGCGTCACCCGTTTCTCGCGCGATCACCCACACGAACAGCACCGCAAACAGCAACAGCAGCGCTCGTTTGCCGCTGAACGGCTGTGTCGGCGGCAATATTTGATAATAGTGCAATGATGTGAATTGCTGTTTTGGGTGGAATGGTGATCAGTAGGGATGCATTGGACAGATAGGGGTGATCAATGCAGCCAGTTGATTTATCAGGTGCATTGCTCGTCACTCTGTCACCCAACCCAGTCAGCGTGTTTAGTGTCTGGCCTGGCAGTGCTGACTCAATCCACACCAATTTGCTGCAATCGTTGATCGGAGCAGTGAAGCTCACCAGATTTGCGGTCGTCAGCTGTGCACCGATGCAGAACGTGCGTGCCGCCAGCCATCCGACGTGTATGCCATCGATGACGTGCTCAATCAACAGCTGCATCAGGGTGCCCATGGTGGCCAACAACGATGGCACATTTACTCGCTCAACTCCTCGTTTCTCGGTTGATGTAGCGCTCGGATTTGAACTTGCCTTCGCAGCAGTAGTATCGTTTGTCGGTGCAGTTTGTTTAGTCGATTGTGGCGGTGGTGCTGTGTCGCCCGCTTCGGAGAATGAGCTGCCAGGAACGCCGGACAAAACTGGCGTCACCTCATCGTTACGCGCAGTGCGCTCGTCAATGCTGCTCTGGGAAGTCTGCGAAAAAGGTCCGCCTTTTAGTAGTGGCAGTTGTACTGGATGGGTTTTTATTGCTGACTTCCACTGGTATAGCGATGAATTGTGAGAGTGTTTTTGTTGGCGTGGTAGTCACATTGTGTTACGGATTTGAATTCGGTGTGTGGCTGATTGATATCAAAAAGATGCTGATAAGAAACTGGTGGTGGTGTGCTAGATAGCACAACAAACAATAGTAGCGACTCGTGAGCTGGTTGATATTTTGGTATGCTGCCAGTGTGGGACAGCGAACCCAGATGTGTTGTTTTTTGTTCAGATTATTGGATGGACAAAATGTTTCCGGATAAAAACTCGACAGCAAGTGCTGAACTGCTCGACAACACCAACGGCTAGGGTTGTGTCTGTGAGTGTAGTTTGCTCGGTTTGCGTCTGCACTGGCACACCAATCAGCAGGCCGCTGTTTCGCAGGCACTCCGCGAGTTCGTCTGGTGTCAACTGTGCTGGTGGCCAACGGGATGCGCCGTCCAATTGGTAGACCGAGGAGGGCGCTGTTACGCTGCTGGTTGTGTCTGAGAAAGTGGCGATACTGAGCAGACGCAAACCTTTTTTCTCAGCTTGTCTTGATTTTCCCAATCAGCACAGCACGCTAATGCTACCGCAATGGATGTGGGCTTTGGGCCTTTGTTTTCTTGTTGTTGGCTTGGCTCACGTTCACGTTCGCTGATACTCTATTGGTGCGAGATGCGAAACAGTTCCGCAATATAAAAACAACAGTGACACGGCAACTGATAAAACTTACGGGGCATTCATGAAGCAGTATTTAGTAACCGCGTAGCTATGTTTTAACACAGCTACGCGGTTACAAAATAATTAATAAATAATTCATGAATGCCGCTTCACTGTACGCAAGCTGTGAAACTTGTAAGCTAACTTGAACCACGCGCGCAGCGGTGGCAGAAAACCGCAGATGATGAATCGTGTTGTATCGCATCCGATGCGCTCTGCTCATCACGGTCGCACAACGTTGATTTCGCCGTTGAACACAGTTGATCGAGAGTGACGCTCGAACTCGACCAATCGCCGTGTTGCATCGTGTTTTGTGCTTGTAATGCGTACTCACTCTGTGCGTATCGTCGTCGTGCCTTCAGACGGCGACGATCTGTTGTTGGAACGGTTGAAATCGCTGGATCACTCTGTTCTTCCTCCATCGCACTTTTGTACTCCACGGATTTGCTAGAGTTGCCGGCCGATAGACACGTACGACAATAATACGTCTGCATTCTCGATTGGAGGAATTCTAAATCCGTGCTGGATTGAATGTTACCGTTCACAGGGAAGGGCGAGTTGATGATGATCACGTAAACAGTTCGATTTCAATTGGAGAGAAGTGAACAACGGTGAAGTGGGTGGTATGAAGTGTAAAAGAAACGTGAAAATAGGTCGTGTCTGTGTCATTTCCAGCGTTATATATTGACCCAAAAACTTTGGCAAAACATTTTGTGTTCCAGCTCCGATCACGCGCTGCCATGCAGCAAACGGGCGAGCAAGGCATTTCTAACGGAGGACTTTGTCGGCCAAACGTTTCTGTGCTATTTCATCAGCGAACACCAGCAGTTGCGAATCGTAAAGTTGACAGTGTCTGCGGCAAGCCCGAGTGAGCCAGGAGCAGCCAATGATGAGATCAGTGGCAGTCTGGGGGGTAATGAGGGAAAAGTGGCCGTTGGTCTGTTGACGGTCATTGCCAACTGTAAAGATGCCGTCGCCTTATCGGTCTGTTTGCTAGCCTCTGTTCTTTTTTTGACTTTCAAGAATTTTTGCCATAATTTTAGCTGGGATCGAAAATTTCAGAATCGAATTTTGGTGCTCGACTCACAGAACTCGTTGACGGTCTACAGTGGCTGCACGCCGGTGCATTCTTTGGCTGATTTGTTTGAATTTGCGTTTTCAATGCACAAGATTGTTTGCTTGAATGACTGAATGTCTGTAAAGCACATACTGTTCGAGCATTCAGGTTGGACCGCTTTTCGTGACCGCCACGGTGTCTGATTGCGGTGTGCTCAATTCTCCGACCATCTCATCAGCAAGCTCCACCGCATTTCTACCGCAAAAATCCTCCAGCGTCGCTACACCACGATCGAGTGGTTCGGAGCTACCGAAAACAGTTGGTTGTTTTTTTGGATTTAATTTTCTTTTTTTTGTTCATGATTGCGATTGTAATTGTGATTGATTTCTGTGCTAGGCAAGTGAAGAAGGAAGCTTTTACCAAAGCTGGGTATAAGCACAGCCAGATTCTCATGACGTTTCTTACAGGCGATTTCCCTGTCTCCGGTTTCCTTTGACACGCGCAGTCCTCCACGCCACAATCTGCCTTCATCAACTGGTCTCGTCGCGTCCTTTGGGGCCGCTTCGAAATCTGTCGTCGTATTGGTGAGTTTTTGTTTGCTTTTGGCACGAGGTTCAAAGTAATTTTGATGGCTGCATCTTTTTCCAAAATTGTTTGCCGCTGTCAGAATCTGTAAACTAATTTTGCAGAATCTCTTATCTGGGAAATCATTCCTCTATCGTCTGCCACCAGTCATTCGTACTTCATTCGGTCAGTATTTCACCAAATCACTTGACCATCATGATCTGGAATGCGTGCGAAACGCATTTTTTCCAAGCTCGAATGACCGTTTTATTTTTCAGTGCAATACTGCATGCGTTGCGTGACAGCGGTGTTGCCGCGTGAGCGTGCTCTGGCACTGCACATCAATTGGTATCTTCGCGCGTATACGGTGAAGCCAACCACCACTGAAAACATTGAACTCGTTGAGCTGCGACTATTTCTGCGGTTCCTCTTTGAACAGCTCGGATTCCAGTTGCCTTCGGAACCGGTGTCGTGTTTTGGTTGTTTCGATTTGATTTTTTTGTTGAGTCAAATTTTATCCAAATTTGCGACCGTATCGTTTTGCTCAGTTCTACGACAACGGCGGCGCCGGCGTATTCGCGCGGACGCCCGCAACAAAACGCCGCAAACAGAGCAGCTCACTGTCACAAGCCGATGACGCAGTAAGACATTTCAGCTAATAAAAATACAAAACTTCGGTGGAGTCAAAAACAATGTCATGCCGCAGCACTCCTTCAGTGCATTGTGCATTTTGGCATGTGAATCTGGCATGCTGATTGACTACATCTACTACGCATACTGGTTTGCGCAGTTCAAAAACAGACAAACAGCGGACTTAGCGTGGTTTACAATCCGACCCTTATCACTTTTTTCAGGATTTCCAACGTTTTCTCAAGAAGCAATCGAGCAGCGCTGATCGGCCACATATGCTTGGCTCGCTTGACATCATCCAACAACAACAACAATGTCGCACAACACCAACACAGTCAGTGCCCACAAACACACTGGCTGCGGAGCTGCTGCACGTGGACACGAGCGCGGTGTTGTTCGCGCACACGGCCGCCGTGTTTCACGCGTTGCATTTCTGCGGTGAAGAGGCGAAACTGCGACCGCACATCGCGCAAAGCGTCCGGTGGCAAGCGGCTGTTTGGCTGCGGCGGTGCGCTCGGTAGGCAGAGTCGCACGCACACATTCAGCAGTTTATGGTTCAGCATTTCATCATCTTTTCAGTGATTCCATTCGTTTTTTTTTATTTTTTTATTTTCTTTTACTTTACACTTTTGTACAATCTCAGCGCGTTCGACTGGCACGAATACACTGAAGCGCTCGAATGCGAATTTCCATCGTTGATCGACCATGACACCGTGCAATTCACCGTTGCCGAAGGTTTGCTTTTTTCGGGCCGGAACTCTTCAGGCCGGAATTGGGCTCCCCCGTTGTTGAGCAGCTAACATTGCGATTCAGAGTGAATGAATCGCGTTTTTTTTTCGTCGTTTCTGTCGGTTCATTCACAAAATGTGTCTCCTTTCCTTCTCTGCAGACGCCCGCCGTCGCCTGTCGATTCCCCGCACGTTCCGCGTCGATCACCCAGTCGACACGTACGCAGCGTTGTTGCGTCTGCTGCAGCTCTGTCCGGCAGCGCCACAAAGCAGCACCAGCTCCAATGTTTCGCACCCAAAGTCCACCAGCGGTTTCTCGCCGCCGCAACCACCAGCACTGCACCGTGACGCGCTCTGTTTGCCGCTGCCGCCGCCCGCAGCGCTCGTCGTGTCGCGCGTCTCGCATGTCGCGTGTTGCTTTGCGCTGTTGGCGGGCGTCGTCAACTGTGCCAGCGATTTGGAGCGATTGCTCGGTCGGAATTGGCCGGAGAAACTGTCGTTGACGGTGCAGTTGGACGAGCCGCGCGTCGGCGTGCTGCTGCGCGCGCTGTTTGCTGACCGAGGCATGTCGCGCGCGAAACGGTCGGCGTTTGGCTGAAAGACTGGCTTCGTTTTTCATTTGTAGCTACTCCAAACCGCCCACCGATTCCAGAAACCCGAAAGTGCGAGACCGTGGTTGTTGGGTGTGGGGTGAATGAATACCCACCCTCGCCATCGCCTCACGGGACTTGAGCAAATTAGTTGTGTGCAGTTGAAATTGGCCTGTGCTCGCTCAGTTAATTAGTCTGCTTATTAGTTTTTAATGTGACGTGATGAATCAAAGATTTTCAGGGCGAGTTCATTTCTGCGGATGACCGGTGTCACGTTGGATCTGCTGTGCACCTATCCGAGTGGTGTTGCCGCGTGTCTGTTGGACATTCTCTATCAGAATCGAAATGTCGCACATCCGTTGACGGTAGAATCGGCTTCACTTTTCTTGACTGTTTTGCGGACCGGTTTTGTCTGACAGCTGGTTTTAACTGCATTCATGGCTGCAAAGGGCAAGCTAGATTTGTATTTGCGAAACACACTTTTTTGCGTGATAACTTCAGATTGCAAGTGACAGCGAGCTAGCAGACGAGCAACACAGTGCAGTGCTGACGCAAATCATGGACAACGTGAAGAGTAAACCGACAGCAAACTCGAGTCTCGGTCAATCAGTCGGTGAGAAGAGCGCAGTCACTAATGAACAGCAGACTGATGGCGACGGAATGCAAGTGCTAGATGAGGCGCCGCTAAAGTGCGTGCACTCTTTTAAGAAGAAGGTTTTTAAAGTGTCAGAGTTCGGTGTTCGAACTGAAGAACTTTTGAATGAAGTAATCCAACACAATTGTTTGGTTCTGCCCTCTTGCCCCCGCCGAACGCCATCGACAGCGTGCCAGATGTGTTGCATGAATTGTCGCATTCTGAGTGCAAGCAAGCGACTGCTCCATTGCAGGCAGCTGCTGCAATTGCGCTTCCCGAAGGACCTGCGCGTGCGGCACATGCGGCGAATGCTGGACAGCTCGCAGCCGGTGGTCGTCAACGTCAAACAGGTAAATGCTAAAGTTTGCTTGCGCAAGATGTCATTCTGCTGAGACTTCTGGTGTATGATCTGTATTACATACACTGGGGTTGCGTAGTTTCAATCACTTTGTTCTTCTGAGTTCTGACTATTTGGTTTCAATCAATTTGTTTTTCTGACTAATTGGTTGATTTTTGAATTTGAGATTGATTCGTGTCACCGTCAGGTTGCGCATTTTTCAATGTATTTCATTTCATTTCAATTTATCGCATTTCAGTGCACGTTGCAAAGTGTTGACCATTTTCGGCATGTTGTCAAAGTCAAAGTCAAAGTGAAATATTGCAATTTATCATCTTTTATTTTGGTCCCGCGTCTCAATGCGCGCATAGATGGGTAAGCAGTCTCATGCACGACGCGGGAATTTACAATTATCTAAGGGATCCGAGTCCCCTAAATAAGGCCGGGTCACTTAGGCTATTCTGAATTACCACATACAGATTGAAACTAGTTTCCTTTTACGTCCACAACCGCACTGAGTCGCAGGTCTTGCAGAAAAGATGATATTGTTGTGCAGGAGGGCCTGAGCGACGGCGAGTTCCGCGAGCACCAGGAGGCCTATCTCGTGGCGCAGTGCGTGCGCGCGTCCACGCAGCCGTTCGGCCGCTCGATGGCGACGCTGCGCACGAGGCGTCCGCTGGTGACCGAGGCGGTGCCGTCGCCGGAGCTCTGCCTCCATGGACGGGTGCCGCCGCGGATGCTGTCGTTGCAGTTGAACTCTACTGATGTCGGTTGTTGGGCATGGCGATGCCTTGCAGCACGGGGCACAAGGTTTTTGTTTCAAGTGGTTCAAGAGGGGCACATCACTGATGAGGCTACCCCTCTTCTGCATATGATGTTGGCCAGGCCGAAATGCAGAGAACCATTCTACAGCTTGGTTGATTTTGGTGTTCCGTTGTTATGATACCCGTGCGATCGTTTGGTGGACCAATGGATTCGCAGCACCCAGTTTCCGCACCGTTTTACAGCAACCACGGGTACACACCAACGTCCGTGGTTATCAAAGCCGAGCAAAATGCAATTACCTGAAATAGAATTGTTGTTGTTCAACGGTTGACTATTGTCTGACTTTATGCCGATGATTGCACAGATGTCCGCCTCCACGTTTGACTGGGCTCACTTCCACAACGGCGTTGCTACTGGCCTGCAAGTGGTGGCGCACAAAGCGCTCGTCGATCGATTGGCCGGCCGATTCGGCACGCATGCTGCGGCACAGCAGCACGGCAACAACAAACACACGAAACGTCGGTCCACGTCGCCACCGCAGCACACGGCAAACGCGCCACGAAATACACCGCCACCGTCGTACTTGTCGAACAGTGATGGTCGGTGAAGAATAACGATTTTCAACATTTCACAGCTTTTTCCTCAAAGAAGTTGTCTGTTATTTGTCTTAGTCGCAGTCGTAGTTCTAATCAGAAGAATGCTGCACAGTCGCAAACAAACCGCTGCTGTAGTGTTGTTATTTCAAAGTTCAAAGGTTCCATTTCGCTCAGACGACGACGCACTGGACGCGCTCGACTGCTCCTGGATTTTGTACAACGTTCCGCAGTCCAACGGCCCGTTACTGCCGAAAGAGGCCGGCTTTCTGTTGGGCCTCGGTCTTAACGGTCATTTGGCGCAGATGAACCCGTTCCACATCCATGAATACCTCGTACGGGGCGAACAGTTCACGTCGATTGCGTTGCTGCTTGGATTAGCTGCGTCCAATCTCGGCACTGCTGATGTACAGGTCGGCGCAGGAACATTCTTCTGTTGCAAGCTGATTGGCTGCATTTGAATGGCTTGTTGCGTGTTACATTACGCCAGTAGCGAGGCAAATTTCAATTTCGAGAAGAATATTTCGATCGACAGTAGGAAGGATGATCAGAGACTTGCTGACTCTAAAAACCCATCGAATCACACTAGATCACGGCATTGTTTGGCACGAAATCGCCCGCTTTTGATTTTAGGATTCAAAATTGACACCGTTTTTTTGACATATGGAACGGCCGAATAAAGAGGACAGCTTTTTTCAGCGTGTCAGCGCCGCGAAATTTGAATGAAAGAAAAAAGACGTTCAGAACGCCAGTTGCGTGCAAAACTTGACGTGTTATTTTAAAACTCATTGATTTTTCGTGCTATGCTGTTGCTTCTCTCTCTGTCTTGCACACACGATTGGGAATTATCAAAATTGCATCATTGAAAAAGACGAACTCCTAGTCTGTAACTGATCGCGCCTTGATGGAGAATATGAAGACTGCCTTGTTAATTCGGCCATTGTGTATTGTTTGCAGACCATGCGCACCCTGGCGACTCATCTGCTGTTCCTGTTGCCGCCGACGCACCTCGAGCTGCAGATTGACCCGCTCGTCCAAACGGCCGCCGTGCTCGGCGTCGGCCTGCTGTTCGCTGGAACCGGGTCAGGCTCAGCGGTGTCTGCCGATTTGAGCAACTTTTCAAATGCTGCTACTCACTTTGATACGCTGTTCTTCTTGCAGTTTTATTGGAGCTGCTGCGGTTCGCGAATTGAAATGAAATGAACTGAGTTGATCTCAACGCGCAATTGATCATATTCATTTTATTTTGTGAAAACGTAGGAAACTCGAACTAAATGAGAAAACAACATCATAGTTTTTCATGTTTCGTGCAGGCACACATCGCTGGCGGACGCGCTGTTGCGTGAGATGACCCGGCCGCCTTCTGCGGACAACGACCCATGGCCGGAGCGGGAGGCGTACTCGCTCGCGTGCGCCATGGCACTCGGCTTCATCACTGTTGGTCGGTCGAATCGCATTTCACATGATGCACCACTTTTTGCACTTTCATGTTGATGAAGATGAAGATTTGATTGTACAAAGGTAGACCACGATGCCGAAGCATCAAATAGTTTTGATTTA